>JBAIZL010000005.1:3985800-4118300 GCA_036971475.1 Prosapia bicincta
GGTCTACTAAGGACGCTCAGTGGAATGGGTGTCAAGGTGGTAGGATATGCGGATGACATAGCTATCCTTGTTAGGCGACCATTTGAAGAAGTCCTCGAAGACCTGCTTCAAGAGGCACTCAAGGTAACAGAAGCATGGTGCAGGGAGAATGCACTATGCATTCAAGGAGAGAAATCTGTGGAACTCATCTTCACTAGGCGATATAAAACCAAATCGCTGGAGATGATGGAAATTGGTAATACCAAAATAAGCTACTTTGAGAGCGCTAAATATCTGGGAGTTATACTTTATAGGAAACTACTCTGGCGTGAACATTTGGAGGATGAGTGCAAAAAGCCATAGCTACGCTTTGGCAATGCAGAGGAACTATAGGCACGAGATGGGGTTTGGGTCCACGTCAGATGAACTGGATTTATTCCTCCATTGTGGTGCCGAGGTAGGTATTTGCCTCAATCGTCTGGTGTGACAGGGCACAGAAAGAAACAAGTAAAAGAGTGCTGGACCGCGCGCAGGGGCTCTTCCTTAGAGGCATAACAGCTAGAGAAGCACACCATGTGCGGCCATGAGGGTTATGTTGGGTTTTTCTTCCTTGAGTCTTTAAATTAGGATGGAGGCAATGAAAACTGCATACCGGCTATGTTGTAACGGGCTGTGGAAGACAAGTAGCAAACGTCATAAACAGCTATTTGGGGATTCACTGAAGGAGCTCTGGATAGAACCTCAGGATAAGATACTGACTCTTAAAAGGGAAAAAGGAAATCACAAAATCCATATTCCTACAAGAGAGGCATGGACGGAGTGTAGACCCAAACATGGTGAAATCTGGTTCACCGCTGGGTCCAAGATGAAGGAAGGAGTGGGAGCAGGATTTAGTGGACCGAGACACCAAGACAGATTTTGTCATCGCCTGGAGGACTACAACTCTGTCTTCCATGGGGGAGGTGCACGCGATCAAACTATTTGCTGAGGAAATAATAGGGTCTGGCAAGAGGGGCAAGACCATCTGGATTTGCTCGGACAGTCAGGCAGATCTGAAGGCTTTAGGTAAGGCTAGTACCAGTTCTAGGCTGGTGGCTGAGACTATAGCTTCTCTAGCAGAGCTGAATAAGTATAATTCGCACAACCTAACCTGGATTCCAGGACATTCTGGCTGGATATTGAATGAGAGAGCTGACACCTTAGCAAAACAAGGGTGTATAACTCAAGGACTGTTGCTGAGGGCAGTGGGCTTGCCGCCTCAGGAGGGGCACAAGAGGATCACGGCACATATAGACAGGTTGTGCAGGCAAGAATGGAATGCAACCTAGGGGTGTAACAAATCCAAGGTACTGTGGTGTTACTCAGGAGATTTGTGGGGCAAAGACCTATTCTCCCTAAGTAGACCTCAACTCAGAGTTACTGTAGAGCTGGTCACAGGCCATGGGAATCTGAGGGGGTTCCAATACACAATTGGAAGATCTAGGTCCCCTGTGTGCAAGAGATGCGACGAGGACCAAGAGGAAAGCCGAATCCACGTACTCTGTGAGTGCCCTGATTTGGGAGCTGCAAGGAGAAAATGGTTTGGCTGGCAGGTATGTATATCAGAGGATATCAGAAGATTTAGCAATAGGTGGGTACTTGATTTCTGCAAAGAGGTAGGTATCCACTAATCTAGTCAGGTGGTAGGGATGGGAAGAGAGTACAAAGGCTGCAGCTAAGTGCTCTACACCGATAAGGTCCCTCCGAGTTTTAGTAATAATAATAAAACACTCACTGATGATGATGACTTTGTCACTAAAATGGTAAATGATTAATTTGTGAGTCTTGTGTATGTCTTTTATTTGTTTTACCATAACCTCACAAGCTAAGCTCAAAGAATATTTGTAAGCCTAAACTGTCACACGTTCATGTTATAATGGAGTATTTATAGGTTTATGTTTATTAAAGCAAAGTTTTAAAATAATCACTCCTTAAAAACGAAGTTACACAATATGGAAAAAAATCAACTATAAATACACATCTTAGTATGGAATTACATTCAATATATTACAAAGATAGTTCAGCTCATGTAACATTATGTCACGGTTTCCGGAGACAAGGGGATACTGTCGGCGAATTATTAGACTTAGTTCGGTCTTTTCATATATAAACCTAAAAAATTTAACTTATATTTTAATGGCCTGAACTAAAATCTATTTATAAAGCGGTATTCTATTTTACGTTTGTATTGATTGTGGCTTAACCTTGCGATATTCAACTATATTCCATAATTGGTGGGTTCGCGAAATTGTATTGAAGAGAAGTATGGCTATGTTAATTTACAAATATCTGATTATTAAGATAACATAAACCGTCAACGCTTCGATATCAAACCCAACGCATTGGTTTACTGGATGTCAATTCTACCTAATCTTTAAATGACGAGGAGCAGTGTCTATGAACTTCGGCCTTGTACATAAAGAATAATACAGACTACCACTATGAATGACGCAAAAGTAAATTTTCGGTTGCATTTTGATAGTGCAATAAGCCTTACTTTATAAGAATAGAATGGGAGTATGGACAGGCTTCCATAATCCTAACTTGCAATAATAAAGTACTGTGGGGTTAGTATGTTGCAATATACAATAGAAACCTATAGTATATTACTACAATATCGTAACATTGCATACATGTTACCATTTAATATAGCCAAAGTATGTGTACTAAGTGTTAATTTTTATGTTTACACTAAAGATATAAATAAACAAAAATATAGGTTACGCCAGAGATTGAAGTATAGGATAGAAACAAATAATGTTTTCATCTTTATATAAATATTTCAGCATTGATAAAAAATGGCAATATTCACAAGTCATATGAAGAAAATTTTACTATTTCATTTTACTTGAGAGAAAAGCACATTATATCGGACAAAACCGTTGCTGTTATTTTATTCTAAATACAATATTTACACATTTTTCAATACCCACTGCCCCGAGTGGTTCACGTTTAACCTACGAATCTACAAGAAAAAAAGAGATAAAAACGGTTAAATGAAGGAAGACAGATCTGAGTCATGCGTTATTAGAATACTTCTAAACAAGGTCATAATCAGCCATAGATTATATTCTAGACATATTTATATGAAGACTATGATGTATAGCGCCCATAAAATGCAGTGGTGACTTATGTTTGTTTATAAAAATTAGCTTGTTATGGTCTCATAAACATTAGTGTCGCGTACTTTCAATGTAACATTACTCTGACATTAACTCTTAAAGATTGTGTCTATTGAAGAAAGAAGACTTAAAACAAATAATCAAATCGAACAAACTACAAAAGAGTCAAAACCTTTTGTATCACCTTTTGCACTAACAATAAGATCGAATCGCTAGTGTTTACCGGTAACCTGTGTACAGAGTATAAAAATGAGCTTTTTATGGCGAGATGTTATTACTGTTTCGTCAGTCACTTCCTCATCTTTATTCGTAGAAATTTCAACAAACGGAAAATAAGAAATTGGATTGAAGATATGAAAAAACAGGGGAATAATTAGATATAGAAAAACCAGATAGACAATAATTAGAGATGTTTGAAATCATCTTAAATCTGGCTTGCAAAATGCCCAGGCTCCTTCAACCTGACTTGCAGAAAGGAACATCCTTATATTATTATAACGAAAGTTAAGGTTTTTTACCTGTATTCCTTGTGGAAAAGATTTGGTGGAGGAATTGAATAAATTCTTACAAGGACTACAAGGAAAATAGAATTAATTACTTAAACAAGAGGATATGAAAAAATGGCAAAAATTGTTTCCTTAAAAACAGATACGGGGCTTGCCAGATGGCGCTTATCCAGATAAGGGCTTAGTATGGTGGATAAATATAATTGATATACGATATTGATTGCCCTGCTGTTTTGATACGGTTTTGAGCCCTGCTGTCCAGCTCCACTATATAGGCCTCCACTATTATATAGCCCCACCATTATATAGGCCTCCACTATTATATAGCTCCACCATTATATAGGCCTCCACTATTATATGGCTCCACCATTATTTGGCCTCCACTATTATATGGCTCCAACATTATATAGGCCTACTTCAGGAGACACTGTATGCTTGGTATTTACTTGAAAGATGTAGAAGAAAATGCGTTTTAAATACTTACCTTAGCTTAACGCCCCTTGAACTCCTGTCTAATTTATTTCACAGATTAACTTCTAAGACACATCGTTAAAAATTATAACAGTTAACTCTAAATCTCACAACACACTAGTTTAATAATAATATACTGACTAGTTTCGACGACGATGTGACCTTCATCAGTGGTTGGCCACTACTAACAAATTTCATCAAGTCACATCAATATAAGTTAAGGATGGGGTTCGTATCGTACAAATAATAACAAACAAGATAAAACTTTTAAAACTCGAACAATCCTAACCTGCAGAACACTAAAGACCTTACTGAGGAGAGTTATCTAAAAATTGATTTAAATTGAACAAAAAAAAAAACCCAGATCACAACAAGAAAACAAACTAAAAATTGATAAAACCGCAAATATTTAGCGAAACATACAGAATTTGGAAAGAGAAGAGAGGAATCCTGGATAGGGGACTACTTATTGTTCACAGAGACATCTCGAATTTTTTTATAAACCAGGTCTCCCAAGCATCAAAAGAGTTTTACCTTACAACATGTTAACTAAGGACGGTCAGGCTTGAAGAAATGCTGGTTGTCTAAGCAATGTTTGACCATCGCTAAGTGTTCAGGATTATTGTTCTTAAAGTGAGCAAAGTGCTGCTACCTGCTTCTTGTCTTAATACTCCTACGGGTACCCCATAAATACTCCATCGCACATCTCACACTTAAGGCTATAAATCCCTGATTTTTCACAGGCCGATTTCTTAGCCAATATCTTTATGAGCAGGTTTAAGATCAAGGCTAAGGAGACAATGAAATGTTATTCGCGGGTCTGGATCCGGTATGTCTAGGCTATCTATTATTATTGATGCTAGGAAAAACCTCGATGAGTTTTGTCAGGAACTTAATAGATTCTTTCCTTCAATAAAGTGTAACACTGAAGTACAAGTGAGCAATAGTATTTCCTGTATTTTGATGATACGAGATATAATAATATAAAATAGATAACTCTCCTGAGTAAGGGATTTGGTGTTCCGTAGGTTAGGATGTCTTTATTGTTTGAGTTTTAAATCTTTTGCTCTTGTTTGTTTTATAGTTGTACGATACGAAGTCTATACACATCTATTTATATTGGCGTGGCTTGATGAAATTTGTTAGTAGTAGCCTATCACTGAAGAAGTCGACATCGTTGTCGAAACTAGTATATATATATTTTAATAAACTGGTGTGTAGTGAGGTTTAGAGTTACATAAGTTCTCACTAGCTAAGCTCTAATTAATTTAATTCTAAGATACATGTTATTCTTTAAATATTATTTATTCATACATTTATATTGCATTTACCCCTTATGTTGTTAAAATATTTATACTGATATAGCTACCTAAGAGGCCATAGCTACTGGCCTTCTTGCGAGAATGTCCACTTTTTTACTTGTATTTTGGCTATTGGTTATAGAAATACTATTATTTCAATGTTTAAATTTATATTATACAAGATGATTTGACAAAGTTTGTTTTGTGTGTTTATAAAAGACTAATTTTTGTGAGATTTTGAGCCCACTACTTTGACTTTTACCTCTGTGAATAGTTCTCACTAGCTAAGCTCTAAGTAACTAAAGATGATTTGAGTTTGATTGTACATATAAAAAAATAAGGCTATGTGGAAAAAATGAAGATTATGTTAGGCTCCATCATATTGTAAGTGGATCAAGTAAAAGCCTTTTCTTATTTACAGTTCGTAACGTATGTAGAGTTTTTGTGTTATTGTCGCCCCGATTAGCTACCTAAAACTTTTTTATACGTATCTAAACAATGCATGTGGGAATATTGGGTTTGAAACTTCTATTAGTGGGCTTTAAAATGTCAATAGTGTGTTTTTTTTAAATTTTAAAGGCATTTGAATTGCTTTAATCTAATCCTTTAGAATTATTTTTAAATGATATTGAGTACAGTAAGCAGTCGTATGAATATGATTAACCCAACTCACTAAGCAGCGTCTATGTACCGTCATCAGTTGTGATCCTTATTTTATTGGATATTATTTTGTAATATATACATTTTTCTCCCTTTGTCCTTTCTTTTTGGAAGAAATTACCTTAATTTTATAAGTCTGCGTGAGAGACTGAGAATTGTAGCCAAATATTTTGTACACATTAACATATAGTGATATATAAATAATTTCTATAGTAGCACTCATTTTTCTATTAGTGAGGAAGACTGTTTCGCGGGTGTGTTTCTTTGATATCTGAAGCCGTATCAAACGCCTTAAGGAGAGAGTAGAGACAAGTAGGGGAGTAGGAACACAAAAGATGGAAGTAGGGACAGGTTTAAGTAACTATTATTAATGTGTGATGGTTAGTATGTAACAAGATACAATATTGAGTTATAGTAATAACTACAATTATCTAACATTGCAGATATGTTTACACAGGTTTGGTAACTAAAATTCAGTATAAACACGTTTAGTCTAAAACATTTACTGTAATAAATTAATACTTAATATTTATTTATTTGTATACACTAAACATATAAATAAACAAATATAGTAGCGGCTCAACACGAAAATAAATGACTATTTCTCTTTATTTATTGTAAGAAGAAAAGTATATTACTGTATTTTACTTCGGATAAAGCTGCTAATACGTCATTATATTAAGCTCAATATTTTCAGAGTTTTTAAGGTTTTGAAGGGCAAAATCTACTACTAGAAACAGTTGAATGAAGAAAACCAGTGAAAACTTGCACTCGCGATGGGCTCGGTGGTTACTTGCCGCAATCACTTACAAAAATACTTCTGGTGACAGATGATCACTGTTCGTAGGTCACGGGACACGAGCTATATAGATAAGAGGGAAATGAGATTTAAACGTGAATTTTTAAGACATTGGCCCGACAGGTTTTCTACTGCTTTAACAGTGGAAAAGTAGCCTACATTTTGTATATAATTTAAATGTTTATGATTATGTTGAAATCGTTAGAAGATATTTATCATTCCAGATTTTAATAAAAGTTTCTAGGATTTCCATGATGTTTACTTTTAACTAAAATTAAACAATTATTTCTTGGAATTTTCTACATTTTCTATTCATTATTTTACTACAGATATCTACTTCTTGCTGTAAACAACTGTTATTTCCGAAAGGGAATTAGAAAATCTTTATTATTTATAATTATATATATATAATTTTATAATTTTTTACAAACCGTAAATTTCGTCATCTAATTCTCTATAGATTATTTATTTTCCCTAAATTATGTCTAATAACTTATTATGAATTACGACGTTTTAAAAAACCAAACATCTTTTTTAAATATCAAAAATAACGTAATTGTGTAGCCCGTGTACAATGAATTATTATCTTACAAATCCTAAAGTTTAGTTTACTTTAAACATTAGCAAAAATAGTAGTCTAAGATTTATTGGATGATTAGGTCTCGCTTTCTAAAAAATCAAGAATACACATCTTGAAAAAAAATTATTTACTTGGGTAGAAAAAATATTAATATCTTACTCGTATTAAAAAATAAAACACATTCTTCATTTTATTTCCGTGTACGGGTCAGCGCTGTTAACGTTTATTTACAACTAATTAAAACAACCTCTCACCTCAAATTCAACAAATTTTATTTAACCTTATGTACATTTCGATTACAAAGTAATCATCTTCAGAGGTATTTTTAGAAATAACTAACTTACAGCTAAACCTATGCGTATTTATAAGCAACGGGAACTCGAAATGTACAGGTTAAATAAAATTTGTTGAATTTGTGGCGAGAGGTTGTTTTAATTAATATAAACATTTACGCCACAGTTGCTTCAAGTTGTTGTTTATTTACAACGTTTATTTATAGCGTTTCTAGATCAGAATAATGATTACTCCTTCAATAGATACACGAAACCCGGCTGCATTTATTTGTCAATTTAATTTTGTTTCAGTACTCAAACATGTCACCTTTCGAAATTTGTGGCCGTTAACACGCGACCTTTGTTCGTACGTTTCAAGTATGCCGACTCGAATTATAGATAAGGTTTGGTGTACATGAATATTGTTAATCACGTTATAAATAAAAATAAATATCATTTGGGATTACATTGTGCATAAAACATAAAACATTAATTGAAAATAGATGAATCATGTTTCATACAATACAATATTTTTTAAATGTTTATCAGGATTTTATTCTAAACAGTAGGCGATGTTTATTATCAAGTTTTATCAATTTCCGAAACATTTCAGTTACCCTTAATGCAAACATATTTACTCAAAGTAATATAAACATAAAATTTTACCCGGAAAATATGAGCATAACCTGCATGTAATGATTACAAATCAACATTAAAATTGTAAACTGTAATTACAAAAAAATTCAAACATATTTTAATAATGATATACTACGTGGTAAAAATATCTGTAACTGGCTAAGACAATTGTTTTTAACTACAAAAATGTAAATAAATAGAAGATAGTAAGCTAAGGTGACCATATTTTTAATGACCTCAAAGCGGGACACACATTAGCAGGTTCAGCCCCCCCCCCCCGATACCGTTTGAAAGTTATTTTCTAAATTGACACAACTAAACGTCCTAAACTCAATATTTTATCTATTTTAGCACTATAATTTACAGAAATAAGCATAGGAAAAACTTTACTGTTCAGGTAGTAAAAGTAGCACAATTGCACTAATTGGACCATCAGTTAAATTAATTTATTAATAATGAAACAAACAAAATACACATTTAACAATTGAAATTATTGAAAGTTATACAGTGAGTAAGAACAAAATCCCACAACTTTATCAGTAATTTTCTTATTTTGAAGAACCCTGATTAAATAATTTATAATTATTTCTGACGTTTCTGCAGGTAATGCCTCAAGATCAACTAGTCTCAATTGTACAACTGTGGATGGGTGAAAATATCGGACGAATATAGAAAACAATTTCTATGTCTTTGTGATTTGATGCATCAACATATACTGAGACAAATCTAGTTTGTTCAAGCTCTGATAATTTAATAGTTCTATTGTTTTAATAGTTTTAATTGTTCTATTTTCCATTTTATAAAAAAATTAAGTTACTTGTATTCATTTTACTATACAAACCACGTAGATTTAAACTCTGCAACACTGGCTCTACATTAGCAAGAACTTTAATACAACCAGTCTAAAAATCCGGTCACCTGAAAACCTTACTGTTTACACTTTAAACAAGACACTGGTGCTTTCTGAAGTTATGGGTATGACCTCGCACTGCAGCTCAGTCCACCCTAGCGTCTCAAGGTCAGAGACACCGTTAACCTCACGCATTGTACAACGCTGAAAGGGGCTCAAGCTAGTTACACTTCTAAACGACTAGACCCGACACATTAAATGTTTTTGGTTCCAGATACTATAAATTTCAGGAATATTCACACAAAAGTTTATGCATTTTAATAAATTAATTCAATTTTTTTTCTCTGCTTAGTTTAGATAACTACAAATTTAATAATTTTATAAATAAAAAATTACAACAAAATCGTCAATAACAAAATATTAATTTGTTTAAAGCATTAAATTATATAAATTATCAACTATATGTTTCTTGACTTATAAAGAAATTCTATTTTCAATATACAACATATTATAGTACATAAAACATTATTAATAGCTATATCAAAAAAAAAAAAAACATTCATTATAAGTAAAGTGAAAATTAGGTCTACCATGAAATAAATCTAATTCTGAATTATATTTGACAATACGAGGGTCAAAACCGACTGTATGCAACTAAAATATTGCAGAACATGTAACTTTTAAAACCGACTTGTTGAATGATCAATCAAACTCTAACAGTTTTTAAACTATTTAAAGATTTAATAGTTTCATAAATTTAACAAAATAGTTAAAACAAGACGGTATAAATCTAGGAAAAGGGATCAAATAAAAGTTTTTTTATTCAATCATTGCACTAACCAATCGCTGAATTCCAGCTGCATTTGGGTAAGAGTCTCCGGCGATCGTAAGTATTTCCGAGAAAAATTAAATCGATCTTATCAAGTGCCGGAAGTTCATGATGTCGGTTTGTAGCTGAAACACGATCTTAAAGCCATGATACAGTAACGGGTTTTCTATAACTAATCCGTACTACTGACAACATAGCGATATTCCCGTTGGGTGTTAAGGTCCAGCCACCTTGATAAAGGTAGCATAGACTCCTCAAGTACTACCATTGGTAAAGCCTACACTTATGAAAACAAAGTCACGTTCTAGCTGACGTGAACGAACTAGTAGCATTGGTAAGAGCAACTAGGCTTCCCAGGTACTCCTTCCTTTACACCCGTTACCTCTGAAAACAAAGCCATGTTCTACCTAAGGTGAACGAACGAGAAGCATTGGTAAGAGCTGCTAGGCTTCCCACGTAATCCTACCTTTACGTACGTCACCTCTGAAAACAAAGCCATGTTCTAGCTAAGGTGAAAGAACGAGCAGCATTGGTAAGAGCAACTAAGCTTCCTAGGTACTTCTACCATTACATCCATAACCTCTGAAAAGAAAGCCCTGTTCTAGCTAAGGTGAACGAACGAGAACCATTGGTAAGAACAACTAGGCTTCCCAGGCAATCCTACCTTTACACACGTCACCCCTGAAAACAAAGCCATGTTTTAGCTAAGGTAAATGAACGAGCAGCATTGGTAAGAGTAGCTAGGATTCCCAGGTAATCCTACCTTTACACCCGTCACCTCTGAAGACAAAGAAATGTTCTAGCTAAGGTGAACGAACGAGCAGCATTGGTAAGTGCCGCTAGGCTTCCCAGATAATACTACCTTTACACCCGTCACCTCTGAAAACAAAGCCGTGTTCTAGCTAAGGTAAAAGAACGAGCAGCATTGGTAAGTGCCGCTAGCAGTCCCAGCTATTTCTACCTTTACATCCTTCACCCTTGAAAACAAAGCCATGTTCTAGCTAAGGTGAAAGAACGAGCAGCATTGGTAAGAGCAACTAAGCTTCCTAGGTACTTCTACCATTACATCCATAACCTCTGAAAAGAAAGCCCTGTTCTAGCTAAGGTGAACGAACGAGAACCATTGGTAAGAACAACTAGGCTTCCCAGGCAATCCTACCTTTACACACGTCACCCCTGAAAACAAAGCCATGTTTTAGCTAAGGTAAATGAACGAGCAGCATTGGTAAGAGTAGCTAGGATTCCCAGGTAATCCTACCTTTACACCCGTCACCTCTGAAGACAAAGAAATGTTCTAGCTAAGGTGAACGAACGAGCAGCATTGGTAAGTGCCGCTAGGCTTCCCAGATAATACTACCTTTACACCCGTCACCTCTGAAAACAAAGCCGTGTTCTAGCTAAGGTAAAAGAACGAGCAGCATTGGTAAGTGCCGCTAGCAGTCCCAGCTATTTCTACCTTTACATCCTTCACCCTTGAAAACAAAGCCATGTTCTAGCTAAGGTGAAAGAACGAGCAGCATTGGTAAGAGCAACTAAGCTTCCTAGGTACTTCTACCATTACATCCATAACCTCTGAAAAGAAAGCCCTGTTCTAGCTAAGGTGAACGAACGAGAACCATTGGTAAGAACAACTAGGCTTCCCAGGCAATCCTACCTTTACACACGTCACCCCTGAAAACAAAGCCATGTTTTAGCTAAGGTAAATGAACGAGCAGCATTGGTAAGAGTAGCTAGGATTCCCAGGTAATCCTACCTTTACACCCGTCACCTCTGAAGACAAAGAAATGTTCTAGCTAAGATGAACGAACGAGCAGCATTGGTAAGTGCCGCTAGGCTTCCCAGATAATACTACCTTTACACCCGTCACCTCTGAAAACAAAGCCGTGTTCTAGCTAAGGTAAACGAACGAGCAGCATTGGTAAGTGCCGCTAGGCTTCCCAGATAATACTACCTTTACACACGTCACCCCTGAAAACAAAGCCATGTTTTAGCTAAGGTAAATGAACGAGCAGCATTGGTAAGAGTAGCTAGGATTCCCAGGTAATCCTACCTTTACACCCGTCACCTCTGAAGACAAAGAAATGTTCTAGCTAAGGTGAACGAACGAGCAGCATTGGTAAGTGCCGCTAGGCTTCCCAGATAATACTACCTTTACACACGTCACCCCTGAAAACAAAGCCATGTTTTAGCTAAGGTAAATGAACGAGCAGCATTGGTAAGAGTAGCTAGGATTCCCAGGTAATCCTACCTTTACACCCGTCACCTCTGAAGACAAAGAAATGTTCTAGCTAAGGTGAACGAACGAGCAGCATTGGTAAGTGCCGCTAGGCTTCCCAGATAATACTACCTTTACACACGTCACCCCTGAAAACAAAGCCATGTTTTAGCTAAGGTAAATGAACGAGCAGCATTGGTAAGAGTAGCTAGGATTCCCAGGTAATCCTACCTTTACACCCGTCACCTCTGAAGACAAAGAAATGTTCTAGCTAAGGTGAACGAACGAGCAGCATTGGTAAGTGCCGCTAGGCTTCCCAGATAATACTACCTTTACACCCGTCACCTCTGAAAACAAAGCCGTGTTCTAGCTAAGGTGAACGAACGAGCAGCATTGGTAAGTGCCGCTAGGCTTCCCAGATAATACTACCTTTACACACGTCACCTCTGAAAACAAAGCCGTGTTCTAGCTAAGGTAAAAGAACGAGCAGCATTGGTAAGTGCCGCTAGCAGTCCCAGCTATTTCTACCTTTACACCATTCACCCTTGAAAACAAAGCCATGTCCTAGCTAAGGTGAATGAAGGAGATGCATTGGTAAGAGCTGCTAGCCGTACCAGATACTTCTACTTTTACACACGTCACCTCTGAAAGAAAGCCATGTTCTAGCTAATGTAAACGAACGAGAAGCATTGGTAAAAGTACAGTTAGCCGTCCCAGATACTTCTACTTTTACACCAGTCACTTCTCAAAACGAAGCCATGTTCTAGCTAAGATAAACTAACGAACAGGATTGGTAATTGCAGCTAGAATTTGATACTTCTACTTTTACAGCGTCACCTCTGAAAACAAATTAAGTTGCTTGATGTAATCATCTTGAATTCACTGATTAAACTATTTTTAAAAATAATTAACTAAATGAATACGTAGTTGTTTACTTGCTGATGCGTTTCAAAACATTCGTTCCTTTTACGAAGCTAACACTCTACTGGTAACATCGGTTGGTTGTAAAGGCTCTAACGTGAATGGATTTACGACTGTGGAATGGGTTGGTTTTGTTTGAGTTGTGTCATATAATAGAAAAGGCTGTTGGCTTCAAAGTGTGTTTTACCTTGTGAAACTTTTACCCTAATTCACCAGTTGCTACTAGAATAGAGCATCACCTGTGCATCCCCATTGACGTTCGATAACTGTAAAAGACTCAACAACATTAAAAAAACACCCGAGTGATCATTTTTTCTTGTTATTTTGCCTTCTGCCAATGTTACCCCAAATCATACTTTTTTCTAGTCCCGTAGAGACAAACCTTTGCATCCCCGTTTATTTTGAAGACGGTATTGGACTAAGCACCTTCCAAAACACTACGATTGATCATTTTCTAGCTTTGTTTTGCCTTCTCACATTTATACTCAAATTTATTTGCTACTCCCATAGAGGATCACCCGTGTATCCCTATTGACCTTCGGTAACGGTATAGGACTCAGCACCAATAAAACCCCCCGAGTGATCATTTTCTATTCTGTTTTTCTCTTTTGACAATTTAACCCCAATTCATCCCTTTTCAAATTCCGTAGAGCCACACCCGTGCATCCCCGTATAATATTAATGACGGACTTGGACGTGATCATTTTCTATTTGTTGTTGTTGTTGTTGTTGATGCCTTTTGACAATTTTACCCCAATTTACCAATTTTTTACCCTCGTAGAGAAACACCCGTTCATACCCGATTATTATTGTAGACAGTATTAGACTCAGCACCCCTCAAAAAACGCTACGAATGATCTTTTTCTAGCTTTTTTATTGAATTCTCACAATTAGGTCTATACTCCAATTCATCATTTGCTACTCCCATAGAGGATCACCCGTATATCCCCATTGACGTTCGATAGCGGTAAAAGACTCAGCACCATTAAAACCCTCCGAGTGATCATTATATATATATATATATATATATATATATATATATATTTGCCTTCTGACAATTTTACCCAAAATTACCAATTTTCTACTCCCTTAGAGCCATGCCGTTTATTATTGTAGACGGTATTGGAATCAGCACCCTCCAAAACATTACGATTGAACATTTTCTAGTTTTGTTTTGCCTTCTCGCACTTATACTCCAATTCATCATTTGCTACTCCGATAGAGGATCACCCGTGCATCTCCATTGACGTTCGATAACGATAAAAGACTCAGTACCATTAAAACCCACCCGAATGATAATTTTTCATTGTTTTTTTTGCCTTCTGACATTGGGTACCCCAATTCACCCCTTTCTACTCCCGTAGAGCTACATCCATGCATCTCCGTATAATATGGAAAACTGTATTGAACTCAGCCACCTTCAAAACACTGCGTTTGATCATATTCTAGCTTTGTTATGCTTTCTCACATTTATACTCCAATTTATCATTTGCTACTCCCATAGAGGATCACCCGTGCATCCCAATTGACGTTCGATAACGGTACAAGACGCAGCACCCTCCCAATCCTCCCGAGTGATCATTTTATATATTTTTTTGCCTTCTGAAAATTTTACCCCAATTTACCAATTTTCTACTCTCTAAGAGCAATACACGAGCATCCCTGATTAATATTGTAGTCGGTATTGGACTCAGCACCTTCCAAAACACTACGATTGATTATTTTCTAGTTCTTTTGCCTTTTCGCAAATATACCCATAATTCATCATTTGCTACTCCCATAGAGGGTCACCCGTGTATCCCCATTGACGTACGATTACGGTAAACGACTCAGCACCATTAAAACTCACCCTAATGATCATTTTTAATTGTTTTTTTTGCCTTCTGACAATTGTATCCTAATTCACCCCTTTTCTACTCCCGTAGAGCCACATGCGTGCATTCCCGATTAATATGGAAGACGGTATTGGACTCAGCTACTTCCAAAACACTAAGATTGATCATATTCTAGCTTTGTTTTGCCTTCTCACATTTATACTCCAATTCATCATTGCTACTCCCATAGAGGATCGCCTGTGTATCCCCATGACGTTCGATAACGGTAAAAGACTCAGCAACATTAAAACCCTCCGACTGATATTTTCTAGTTTTTTTTTGCCTTCTGTCATTTTGACCACAAGTCACTCTTTTACAACTCCCATAGAGCCCCACCCGATCATCTCCGTTTAATTTTGTTCACAGTAGTGGACTCAGCATCCTTAAAAACATCCCAATTGATTATTTCCTAACTTTTTTTGTGTTCTGATATTTTACCTTAATTGAACCTTTTGCTACTCCTGTAGAGGCATACACTTGTATCCCCGTCAGCTTTCGATAGTTGTACACGTTTATGAAAACTAACAACCAGGACTTATGTGAGTTGAGTAAATAATTGGCCAGCTGAAATGAAGAAGGGACATACTAATGTTTATGTTTTCACCGTGATTACACACACCCAGTGTCTTACAGTCTAAACATTTGACTAGTCAGACAGTCGCACACATAGTGGCAACACTGTTGGTTTTAGTATTGTTAGTAGCGTTGGAATAATATACACACCGGCTGCCATATTGCTATTAGACTGAACGAAAATATATCCTGGCTGCCATATTGATGCCTAAATTAAATGCGTCCGTATTGATAGTACTTCAGTCAATTTTGTTTTTTAAGATTTTACGAAATTAAAGTACATGAAGTAGTATTATGTTTATTAGAAATAAATTATACACGACGAAAAACATATATACTCCACTCTTTCAAGTGGCTGACATATGGTTGCAAAATGAAATGCTGCCATATTGATAGCGGGATGTATATATATATATATATATATATATATATATATATATATATATATATATATATATATATATAGGGGCGCACCCAGGATTTTGTCAAGAGGGGGCCAGAACTACAACGGGGCCAGGGGTGAATGTGCTTCGGTTTGTTCAGCCCCGTAGAAAATATTGAATTTTTTCCACTCTAAAACTTATGTTTTAAGTGTAAGAACCATAAAAAGACTCAAATTGAAACCAAATATGAGTATTTATGTGATAGTAAAGTAGATTGTTTATTACTTTTCGACAATTTTAATATTTCCCTATAATTATCAATTATCAAGTAACTTCAATGCTTACTTCGTTATACGTTAAGGGGGCATTTTAAAAACTGCGTATTCTACCGCAAAGCGAAATGATAAGATTAAAATGATACACTCAAATATAAAACATATGCAGACTTCTATTGGCGTATTCGGATTATTGTTTTCAATTTGTACTCAGATGACTACAAAATACATTTGGGGTAAAGAATTTTACTGACACTTTAGTTATGAATTATGCAAGAGTTATCAATGTCAATTTCATCAGAAGATTCCGATGACCCTCCTAATTGACAACTGCCGTAAGGTGAAATCCGTACGAATACTTCTAAGACGAATGAGCTCTAAATTCAAACACGAGGTAGTGTCCCAATTAGAGAGTTCAACGCACAATCAGCAACGTTGGTTTGGTGCCACTCGGACGCGGATACGTCGTACGGCGGAGGGTGTAACAAGCTGAGTAATGCAAATTCTGAGTCCTAATTCATTCGCACGTTCAGTTCGTACTGCAGAAAATCAAATCGATTGTTTTTTCCACGTACAGCGGACACGATGTCGTTCGAAGAGAAGGTAGTTATTGGAAGTACAGTCGCGACCTATGTTATGAGATAATCGAAGAACACTAGAAGAATCGTAACAAGTTCGGGAGGAGTGATAAAGAATACCTACAAGTAGAGAAGGCGTTGGGGTAGACGGGTCGCTTGGGAGGGCACAAATAGGAAAGCCGGATTTGCTACCCCCACCCCTTTCCAAGATGGTGGCGCCCATAAACCTGGGAACAAGATGGCAGCGCCCATAAGCGCGGGAACAAGATGGCGTCTCGCTCTAGTGTCCTAACCTAAGAAAATGTTGTGTATGTTGGTTCGATGAGGGGGTGGGAGCGCCCCAAGGGCTGTTTTAAATAATATATAAAATTGCCTAAAAACGACTAGTTAGATCAAACGACCGACGTTTCAACTAAACAACTGTCTTACGCTACGTTTAATCGACCAACATACGCGAAGTTCAAACGACCAACATTTACACATCAAACGACCAACGTTTCAACTAAACAACTGTCCTACGCTAAGTTTAACCGACCAACATACGCGAAGTTCAAACTACCAACATTTACACCAAGTTCAAATAGTCAACAGTCTGCGCGGGAATCGGCCTATCACATTGTAGGCGCTCGGTAAGCTTACGCCTGACGGACACGCCTGACGGTTATTCTCGGAGCTCCTGCATGCTCTGTCGTGGGTGTTTCCTAGCTTTTATAAAAGGAAAAACAACGAAAAAGCCACAACCTGCTCCTGCTCAGACCTACACATCCCTACGGAAAATGGGGTTGCAAATACACCCCTCAGAGGCACGGACTTCGGATACCCCCCCTACATAAAAAAGACTGACCTCCTTGTATAACTGTAAATCATTTTAACCTCAGTTACCTAAACCGATGACCTCAAAACTGTCATGATCAATGTTATCTCGTATGGAGTAGTCGTCAAAAAAGAAAGTGCAGCCCGGCCACTTCCCCTACCCTTAAGATATCTATATTGCACTGATATCTTGAACATTCTCGACAGACTCCGTCAGATTCCATGCTAAAATACATACCGCATTGATTGCCCGAGCCATTTGAGCCACCGCTCGTCCGGAGGCATCGCCTACTGGTTCACAGAAGGCTAGTACATCAGGCTGTAATAAATCGCCCCAACACCAAAATTGAACACACAGGTGATCAGGTACATTACGATGGTACCAACCTTTATATATTCTCCGCTTATCTACAACCTGGTAACAGGCTATCTAGCTCTGTCTCGGACTTCCTACAAAACACTGATGACCCATCAATCTCATGGAGGATCTTAATTTCAAACAGCCGATATAGAGCTCTACTGTCTCCAAACCACACGGCAATGTTCACCCCATGGCCCCAACAATGTATCCATGCAACCTCTACCAACAGGAACCTAAACGCCTAGACAAAATTAGTCAAGACACTACTAGTAACTCATGCTGTGGAGGAATGGTTCCTATCCTCAGTAAACATAGAAAATGGTTCTCTATGGAAACTAAATCGCAAGATACCAAAACGCCACGTAACACACCCCAGACTAGCACGATCTGGCCCTTAGGTCTGAATGACCTAGGGCTCAGATATAGGGTGTTACTATACTTTGAGCCTACCAATGTCTGACTGACTGCGACTCCTCACAGGTGTCAGGATCACACCGTCTTGTGTTCGACGCTCTGGACCTATATAGATTTAAAAACCTCAGAGAAAGGACGGTCTTAAGACGGTATCGGCAGCTTTCTGAGTATTTCAGACCCTTAAATACCGTATGCGTTACTTGTCGGTGATAAACCTCCATTTTCCCATCTGATTGAAGATAATAATTTTATCGTATCCGATATGAGATAATATGTGTTTACTTAATATCAATCGTACTTCTTGGAGAAATTGTTATAACGTGAGCAAACTATGGCTATATTTAGGAGTTATAGACATGAGATGAGACTTGTGCCCGTATCAAATAGAAAGATTATACTCCGTTATAGTTATGATGTGGTTTATCAGTGAGAGAAGTAAACCCCAGACACTGTATAACTTGCCGGCAGTACATTTTAGGATCCCTGTTTATATAAATTATTTATTATTTTGAAAAGAATAAAAAGCTGGAAAGCTAGAGTAATTATTATGTCTGAATATTATTACTGTATATTATACGGCGCAATTATCTTTGAATTAACAATCTTGTAATGTAGAATATAATTTTGACCTGCGTTAGAAGGAGAATTTATGTTTTTAAATTAATTATAATAGAGTTTAAATTGTACAATAGTGTAGACTTATAGAAACCACAGCCGTAGAATGATATCTACGTGATAAGGAAGCTTCCGGTCTGAGTGGAATATTTCATTATTCATTCTAAATGGGTAAAGTAGGCTTAGAACATGGGCGCGTGTGACGTCACCGTGCCTGTGATATGCAGCCCAATGGTGCAGTTGTGCAGTTGTATTCATTCTGGATAACATGTAAGTACTAATATAGTAACAACTCAAACATTACAATCATAAAGAGAAAAGATTTAACGTTAACGACACTCTTTTATTATCAAACTAACACTGCATTATTCGTTAAACAGCTAAAATAATCTCCTAATATTATATTAATTATGTGTATCTTTGAAAAACAACGACAAGTTTTTACAGCTAATAAATCATACGTACTACAACTCAACCATATGTTAATTGGTATTATTATTATTTTCCATAGGCGTTTCTCTTAGTACGTCTGAATTAAATGTTCGTAATATTAAATAAAGCGGTACAACCTGTCGGTCACAAACACAAACAAATCTTATAAATACATACATGCGACTATACATACAGACGGCTACCTATACTGGTGACAAGTATACAGGTGACAACATTAAAAGGTGCATACGTATACAGGAGTCTGTGCATAAAAGTGGGTAAATATATACGTGACTACATGTACAGGTGACTAACTGTATAGGTGACCAATCAATAAAACTGATAAACCTATATTGATATCACAAACTTGATGAGCTCATATAGGTGACTCATTATAGAAGTGACTGATATTTATAGATGCCTGCGCATACAGGTCTCTCCGTACACAGGTGACTAGATGCGTGGGAGATATCGTATACAGGTAACTACGTATATATGTGACTGGATACTTTGACAGCACTACTGTAATTCGATGAAATGGAAAAACAGGGTTGCAAGTGATTACACTTTTAGTGAGAGTTTACATGAGTTTAGCGATATCAAAGCTGTTGACACGGTGTGATGTATTTTAATAGTGTTCTAGATGAGCATGTTTTACCTGTATTTTTAGTCCCTGTATACTCTTGACACCTGTAAATATAAGTCATTTAAAGGTTTAAGTCACCTGTATAGGTAGTCACTTGTATACGTAGTCACGTGTATACTTAATCACCTCTATTCGCTAGCATACGTCGCAACACGATTACACCAACATGTATATTTAGTCACCTGTGGACGTAGAAACACCTATACGTAAACGCTTATATATGTAGACAGTTTCATACACCTGTATACATAGCTGGATACATTGTTGGGGCCATGGGAGTTTCTTTGTCAGCTAGGCGGGGATGTGGCGTGGGGGTCAGTCTTTCTATCATCAGTGGTGTAGGAGCTGTTCTTGACTGCATGTTAGAGGACCGTGTGTGTTTTGTCGACCACATGGTCAACATCCTCGTAGCTGTCAGTCGGGTTACCTTGATGTTTGTAGAAGGCACTCATTGAAGCGTTCCCAATTGGTTTTCGTAAGCATTTTAACTGTGGGAGGTGGAACGTCAGGTGGGTCGTCAAGTGTTAGAATAACGGGCTATAGCCCAGGCTTAGATAGTCTATATTGATGAGCGATTGTCTGAGGATGATGTTTTAAACACGGTAGTGTCTAGGACGTCATGCCTGTACCTGCGATTGGATGGGTATTATGTGGTCAGCTGGTTCCAGTTTTTTTGACGCCTGGCTTGTTGGTAAGGTACCTATGGAGAACATTGCCGTGTGGTTTGGAGACAGTAGAGCTCTATATCGGCTGTTTGAAATTAAGATCCTCCATGAGATTGATGGGTCATCAGTGTTTTGTAGGAAGTCCGAGACAGAGCTAGATAGCCTGTTACCAGGTTGTAGATAAGCGGAGAATATATAAAGGTTGGTACCATCGTAATGTACCTAATCACCTGTGTGTTCAATTTTGGTGTTGGGGCGATTTATTACAGCCTGATGTACTAGCCTTCTGTGAACCAGTAGGCGATGCCTCCGGACGAGCGGTGGCTCAAATGGCTCGGGCAATCAATGCGGTATGTATTTTAGCATGGAATCTGACGGGGTCTGTCGGGAATGTTCAAGATATCAGTGCAATATAGATATCTTAAGGGTAGGGGAAGTGGCGGGGCTGCACTTTCTTTTTTGACGACTACTCCATACGAGATAACATTGATCATGACGGTTTTGAGGTCATCGGTTTAGGTAACAGAGGTTAAAATGATTTACAGTTATACAAGGAGGTCAGTCTTTTTTATGTAGGGGGGTATCCGAAGTCCGTGCCTCTGAGGGGTGTATTTGCAACCCCATTTTCCGTAGGGATGTGTAGGTCTGAGCAGGTGCAGGTTGTGGCTTTTTCGTTGTTTTTCCTTTTATAAAAGCTAGGAAACACCCACGACAGAGCATGCAGGAGCTCCGAGACTAACCTTATGCTAAGAGATATTGGAGTTATTATTATTTCACCTCTACACATAGCGGTTAGGAGTGCAGGTGTCTAGATAACAATAAACTTGTATATTTGCAATACACAGTATTACGCATTACAGAGAATCAACCTTGTTATTCGGTACACCTGTAAACAGACATAGAGTTCGGTGTACTGATATTCATACTCTTCAAACATCTCCCTCCTGTGGGCGCGTCTGCAGCAACGCGTCCGTGTGTTGCGTGTCCCTCAGGCGTAAGCCTACCGAGCGCCTACAATGTGATGGGCCGATTCCCGCGCAGACTGTTGACTATTTGAACTTGGTGTAAATGTTGGTAGTTTGAACTTCGCGTATGTTGGTCGGTTAAACTTAGCGCAGGACAGTTGTTTAGTTGAAACGTTGGTCGTTTGATGTGTAAATGTTGGTCGTTTGAACTTCGCGTATGTTGGTCGGTTAAACTTAGCGTAAGACAGTTGTTTAGTTGAAACGTCGGTCGTTTGATTTAACCAGTCGTTTTTAGGCAATTTTATATATTATTTAAAACAGCCCTTGGGGCGCTCCCACCCCCTCATCGAACTAACATACACAACTTTTTCTTAGGTTAGGACACTAGAGCGAGACACCATCTTGTTCCCGCGCTTATGGGCGCTGCCATCTTGTTCCCGCGTTTATGGGCGCCGCCATCTTGGAAAGGGGGGTGGGTAGCAAATCCGGCTTTCCTATTGATTCCCTCCCAAGCGACCCGTCTAACCCAACGCCTTCTCTACTCCTACAATATTGGGAAAGCCAAATAAGTACACTGTCTTATTGAAAATGCCTAATATTATTTTATTTATTATGGATATGATAATTTTTGCATATGTAATAAGCATATCAAATCAACTTTTACTAAAAATGTTATGATAGTTTTCAGTACACTAAATAGTAAATGTAGCCTACGTTTGTTTATCCATTTCTATTTGGGCTCTCCTTATTTACTACATTGTATAATTACGTAGTAACTTCTTTTAACAGCCACAAAAAAGGGATATATATATTTGTGAACTATTTATGGAATGTAGCCTACGCATTTTTATCCCATTTTCATTTAGGCTGATTCTCTATTTACTACATAAACTGACATAGTAAATAGCTATACTAGCTGCAGATAGCTATAGCTACATATTTTTTAACAATTTTTGTCCCTCTTGCAACCAATTGTTTTTTTCCTAGAAATAAATTTACGTATGTTTCACGAATCGGGAAAAACAACACCCGATGATATTTTGTTTATGTATTCCTTATAACAGAAATTAAGTATGTTAGTGTATTCCAAGAAATAAATAAAGCTTGTCATATGCATCGATTATAAATGCTTTTTGATACTAAAACGTAAAATTTTAGTATGCGTTTTAAAACATTTGGTCCTTAAAGCCACATTTTCTCTTCGACGTTATAATAGCTACTTACAATCATTTTACATTAATCAAGATAGTATCAGATTTTTTTAGGATTTTGTTCGGAAATATTTTGGTTTAGTAACTATAAATTTGATTTTACTCATAACATCTAGAATACTTTTAATTTTTTAAAATAATAATTCAGGTGATGTACTTATTTAAATATATAGGTAATATAAATTAGAAAGCAATACTGTTTGCGAATGTAGGTTACTGGATAAAAATACGTAGGCTACATTCCATAAGTATTTCACAAATACTAATTATACCTACATGTCTAAATTGCGATTAGGTAAATAATTATTGAAAAAAAGCATATGATGAAATATTTTTAGCTGCTCAAGTATACAGGCTACTTATCATTTGAACATTTGTTTGGTGGCTGTTAAAAGAAGTTACTACGTAATTGTACAATGTAGTAAATTAAAGAGAGCCCAAATAGAAAGGTAAACAAGCGTAGTGCATCTGGGAATGGTATTTGTTAATATATAAATAGGTAACTTTTAAATGGTATAATTTTGATCACATACAAATCGAACAAGACGGAAGTAATATTTTCAAAATATTATCTCAAAAAATATGTAACTCTAGCTATCTGCAGCTAGTAAAGCTATTTACTATACCAATTTATGTAGTAAATAGAGAATCAGCCTAAATCAAAATGGGGAAAAAATGCGTAGGCTACATTTCATAAGTATTTCATAAATATATATCCCTGTATTTCTAAATAATAGCCTTTGGGTCAGGATTAACCGATAATAAAAAAAACATATGAAATACATTTAGCTTGATTAAGTATACAGGCTACTTAGTAAATGTAGCTTTTTTAAAAAAAAACACCTACATTTACCAAGGAGTTGAACTCTACAAATGCTTTATATTTAAAGCATTGTTTATAGGCTTTTCATATAAAAATTATACCTAGAGTTTTGAATTAAACACATGAGGGGTTTCATTTTCTTGAGTTGTATAAGAACATGTAGTTTGTGTCATACCTAATTATATTTTGTTGGATACATTCTTTTATTTCTTTTCGTATACAATAATGTCTACAAAAACATTTATAATATTGTAAAGAAATCTTTCTAATTTGTGAAAACTGTTAATTTTGTTTACCACCTAACACTATGTGATCTATTTACTGACAGTGTAAATAGGAAAGGATAAACCTTCGCAGGCATTGTAGATCTACCATCGCATAGACCATCGATAAACCATCGCAGGCTACATATAGCATCTAGTGTACCAGTTGTCAAAGCTTGTTTTCATTTTTATGGACTATGCAATAAAATATAGTCTAGTCACTTACTATTAGTTATTAGAAATCAGAATGATAAATTCTAAAACTAAAAATTTTACTAACTTTGCCTCCGTGGTACAGATATATTATGTTAATAATGTAAACTAAGTGGAATGGATTAATAAGTAGCATAACGTAGAAGAGGTTGTGTCGCTTGAATGACCAAATTAAAAAAAGAAACCTAATGCCATTTGTTAACCTTTTATAGAGTGAAGACAACTGTGATCTTTGACGAAATCAACGTTTTCATAAAACTCTTGCACTGTTTATAAATGAAATTTAACCGAGTTTATAGGCATACAATTTCGGCAGATTTGGTTTGTACCTCGTTCATGCTTTCTTCTACCTTCATAGTGCTTGTTTCTCCAATCTGAGAGATATAACATCGCAGGCTACATTCATTGTGTAGTGTAGGAATTATTTCCCCAACATTTCAAGTCAAGGTTTAAACATATTCTACGTGGTCGTTTAGTATTTTACCTGCAGAATATTCTATTAATATCCAAATATTGGTTGTTTTTAAACTTGTTTCCTAATTTTTTTTGTTTTCCCAAATGATGAGTATATATTATGTTTTCTTCTGAAATATATGGTAACGTCTTTGCTCCTCTCTTCGTCCTAAACTGATCTGATATATCTGTTTCATATCAAGAACCTATTTTCAGTTCGTGAGTTGAACTCGGTTTTCGGTAAATAGATTTATTTTAGATTTACTAGACTCAAGATAATTGTGCGAATTTGCAATGAAAGTTGTATTTTAAGCATGGGTTGGAAATAAGAGGTATTTTTTAGATTTATTTAATTCGTATAGTATTTATCGTTTTGTATTTCATGAGTGATTAATAAGTTCCTTGCCTACTCTTTAGGAATAACTTATGTTTGACCTTATGTAACGAAAATCTAGCGAATTTTCTCGACAAGTACAATCAACTTTTGCAAAATGTGAAATCATGATTTTGAGCCGTTATCTTAAAATATTCAACGATAATATCAGAGTCTGATGACGACATAAGTAAAGTTTCGAGTTTTTACGTACTTGGTGTAGGGTGTGGTCGTTGAACTATGATGTAACTGGCTAGCTAAAGTAGGGAACTGAACTTTTTCCTGTGTAAATTGTGAATTATGTAAAATGTGGATATCTCTTATACTATAACTTCCTTTAAATAGGTATTTGAATTTTTACTGAAACCTACAAGGCTACTTATGATCTGCTGACAAGTGCAAAATTATGTCCTACCAGTATCTTAGTCGCGTTGGCATTCTAAAACAACGATGTTCTATGTTCAAAAGTCAAAGTAGTGGACTCAAAATCTCACAAAAATTAGTCTTTAATAAACACATAAAACAAACTAGTTTCAGCGGCGAAGTCGCCTTCCTCAGTGTTTGGCTACTACTAACATATTGTCAAGCTAGTGTACAAATCAACTAAAACAAAAAAGATAAAAATACAACGTCAAGCAATAAAAATATATCTCTCATGAGTAAGTGGGGTTGTACTGTGTATTAGATTATTTTTATTGCTTGACTTTGTATTTTTATCTTGTTTGTTTTAAATTCAACAATTTTTATTTTAACCTAATGTACATGTCGATTACAAAGTAATCATCTTCAGAGGTATTTTACAAATAACCTTTTGTTTTTGTATTTGTATTTTTACAGATTATTTTTAAAATACCTCTGAAGATGATTACTTTGTAATCGAAATGTACATTAGGTTAAAATAAAAATTGTTGAATTTGTTGTAAGAGGTTGTTTTTTTAAATATAAACATTTACGCCACAGTTGCTTCAAGTTGTTAATATCTAGTATTCTATTTATGCCAATTTTGTATAGGTATTCAAATATCTTTAAATGTTATATGATGGTTTAAATGGTATTGCTGTTTTTGAATTGATATAATGAAAAGAACGCAATCTAATGGCACTGACAATTACAGATTAGTTTTATTCCAATTTTTTTTTAATCATTTATTTTTATTATTTAATTGTAAAAATTTTCATTTAGTTGTAGGATATATGTACGATGTACAAAAGTTAGAATATTTGTACGATGTATATAACTAAATGGTTAAACTAATTTTAAAAATACTCAACTACAAATTTGTAAATACCTGCGAATTAACTTGTAAAGATTGTCCCAGCTATTATATCAGGTTATTCTATATCCGCTTCAAAGAACACACTACCCAAAGAAAACAAACAAATCCTAAATCCAGCTACGCAAAACACCTAAAAAGCTCCCGATACACACACACACACACACACACACACACACGACATACACACTAATTTAAATGTTCTACACACATTAAAACAATGTAAAAAAACTAACAACCTTAGAAAAATATGAAATATACAAACACTACGCTACAGATAAAAAAAACTATTAAAACAGTTAAATTGAAAAATATTGAACTGACAGAAGACGAAATATTTGTATCGTTTGACGTTTGTTCACTATTCCCAAGTATACCAGTTGCTGAAACATTAATTTTGTTAAAAGAATTTTTAATTGAAAATAACATAGAGATTAATGAAGTTAACGAATTTGTAAAATTAACTAAATGTTTTATGACTCAGAATTATTTTTCATTTATCAATGTATTTTACCAACAAAAAGATGGTACACCTATGGGGAATAGTTTATCACCTTTCATAGCCGAACGTTTTATGAAAAATTTTGAAAACAAATTAAGAAACAAACTCCCGTATTTTCCTAGAGTATGGATTAGATATGTAAATGATGTTTTCGCAATTTTTAATACCAAAGAGTTTAACGTAGAACATTTCTTATCATTAATTAACAATGAACATAAAAATATTAAATTTAATTTTGAAATAGAGCATAATAAATGTTTACCGTTTCTTGATGTATTATGTTTTAGAAATAATAATAAAATTGAATTTGATATATATAGGAAACATACAAATAATGATAGATATATCCCGGTTGATTCTAACCATTGCAAATCCCATAAATTAGCAGCTTTTAACACTATGGTTAATAGATTAATTACTATTCCATTGCATAAAAATAGATTTAAATGTGAGTTGGCCAAAATTAAAGAGATCGCTAAATTCAATGAATATGATCCTAAAATAATAGATAATATATTGAGGAAACAAAAATTAAAAAAGTTTAGAAACGATTCTACTACCTTAATAACACAAAAAGAAAATGTTAAAAATAAATTCATTAGCCTACCATTTGATATGGATTTAACAAAAGGTCTAGATAAAGTTTTTAAACAGGTAAATTTGAAAGTAGCTTACAAAAGCTTAAATAGCTTAAAAAATGTATTAGGTAACCCAAAAGATAAAATTAAGATGATAGATAAATCTGGGATTTATAAAATAAATTGTAATTCATGTAGTAAAATTTATATTGGCCAAACGAAAAGGAAAATATTAACCAGATTTAATGAACATATTAGCCATATAAAATTCCAAAGACCTGAAAAATCTAGTGTTGCAGAACATATTCTAAACACTAAACACACTTTAGAATTAAATGATCTAAAATTATTGAAAACTGGTAATTCAAAAGGTCTTTTGAATAGTTTTGAAAGTTTGTACATTCACAAATATGACGAAAATAATTTATTAAATTGTGATAAAGGGCCTATCCCTAAATCTCAGTTATATTCATTAAATAGGAGATAGTTATACCTTTGTTAATAAGGAATATTATTGTTTTTTAGTAAAATTGAAATAGTTGTAACGGTAACTCTTCACCACGAGAGGGGGAAGACCGGACCAAGTTGTAGAGGGAGAATTTACTGCAACGTGATTGGTCGTACTAGTTTTTTTAAATAAGGAGCGTGGCGAAGTAGTTGCCGGTTTATGCCTATATATTTGTTGTATTATGTTGTTTAAAGTTAGTTGTATTTTTTAAATACCTCTGAAGATGATTGCGGGGCAATCGAAATGTACATAAGGTTTAAATTATATGTTATTTGTGGTTTAGAGGTTTTATTTATTTAAAAATTGAATTTATAGTATTTCTGTACTTACGACAGCCAAATGTAACCAAAAAACTGTTTTATTTTTCTGTGAGCGTATGCTTTAAAAGAGTGCATATAGTATTCTAACAAGGAGTAAAATTTCCACAAAGATATGACATTTTAGTGCTAATACCAATCAGTATAAACATTTTATCAAGATAAGGGCTAAACATTCTAAGTATTTATTTAAGAACTCGTGTATCATAGGTGGTTTTCTGAAAATAAAACTAGAGAGCAGTTCTGGCGGTTTAAGCAATGGTAAATATATAAACTTCTTTCCTTCTACATCTCTAAAGAATATATGTTAGTATATATTTCTTACCAATGTATATTGCATTGTAGCTAGGCATCACCGTGAAAAACGTTTTCGGTAAGCAATGTAATACATCTATTTTATTTATCCACCATATTTGATTTGTCATAAGTTGTTATAGGTACAATTGTGTTAGAGTAAAGACCTATTTTTTCTAAAACTTCTTTAACTACATTCATTAAATTTTCCTGGTAGTCTCGTTGTTGGCAGGTTAAAAAAATTATTTAATTCCTCCCTTAGATGTTTTCCTGAAGGATGACATTTCACCTTGATTTAGATGTTACTTTCATCAAGACACGTTGAATGCACCTGAAAATAAATCTGATAAGATTCAAGTATATTTTAATCTTCTTCTTCAATTCTATCTTTAACCGTATCCCTCCTGGCTCGCATATCTACAATTTGATTTATTATTATTATTATGGTGAAAAAATTTACAAATATTTTGGCGAATATAGCTGAGGAACCAGTCTTCAAAAACTAGCTGTAAAATAGCGTTATGCAGAGTGACAGAATGAAATTAGTCACTGAAGCGACTGGCGCTTAGCTAAAATGAGAAGAAAGCGAGGTTCGAGAAAGATCCGAAATAATACAATAGAGATGTTCAGTAACAATAATAAGCTGCGGCAAAGTGCCTTACTTCAATCGCTGAGCACGCAATTACGAAAGTTTGAAAGCCATAATGGGCTCCGTACAAGCACATTTAATAACAGAATAATTCGCACTGAATTTACACTTAAATGAATTAGAAGTACTTAAACTTATGCAGCACTTACCCTCGTGAAGCAAGAAAGGGCAAAATTGAAGTGGTCGTAGATCTCGTAGCTGTAGAAGTCCTGGGTACCCAGTTTGTAGGAATCCTAGCCAGGCGAGGTCCAACTAGAACTTAAACGAGAAGTCAATAAGCTGCATTTAAAATCCTAAAGTCATTTATAACTATGGCGCGTAACGGCACAAAGGATCTTACAAAACGGCGATTGTAAATTAAAGTCAATAATCCGCAAATAACGTATATAATAACGCGTTCACACGAACACACATTAAGACGAACAGTTTTAACACTTGTACGAGGTTTTCACGGTCAAAAACGGCACTTTGCACATGTGGTGCAACTTTACGCAACGAGGTACTTTACTAAGGCTTGTTAACCGTACGAAGGTTCAGAGACAACGGGCGACTAACTTACGGAAATGCGAGCTAAGGGAGGGGGATCAGAGAAGCCACAGAAAATCAATACTCAAATCCATACATCGATTGGCAGATCAGACATCACGTGACCATCACTGTACAGGCCAGCTGAGCGTTTGAATATAGGCCGCGGTAACACGTTCAAACTTCGAGCGCTGACTCGAACATACCGCCCACCAAAACGAATGTTTTTAATCCGCCAGGTGGGTAGAGGGCGAAGAACTATTTAAGCACCGGAAACCGAGGGTGCCGAAGAAATAGCAGGGGAACACGAAGGAAAGAGAAAAAAAATAAAAAAGGGGCAAGAGTGCCGAAGAAATCAAAGGTGAAACTCAATGCTGCAGCGGAAAACCAACAAGCTTGTGGACAGGTCGCTTCAGCTGGCCGTGCGAGGTTTTGACAGTAGCTACACGGGATACTTGGTCGTGTCCAGGATGTAGATGTATGATCCGACCCATAGGCCAATGAAGGGGGCTCGGATGCTCTCCAGTGATGAAGACGAGTTGATCCTCCTGAAGCGGTGAGGAGTTCTTGTGCCACTTGCGGCGTTGAATCTGCGAATGCAGGTACTGAGTAGACCAAGTCTTCCAGAAACGGTTGGTCATTTGCTGAATCATGGACCAACGAGATTTAAGAGGCGGTTCGGGGTAACATCTCTCCGGAAGTGCAAGGAGCGGACGTCCAATAAGAAAATGTCCGGGAGTGAGGAAAGACGATCCTTCGCTGGGGTCAGGCGAAACCTCGAAAATAGGGCGACTGTTAAGAATAGCCTCTATCCGGGTAAACAACGTAGACAATTCCTCAGGGTTTAATACCGTATTACCAATCGTGCGGTGCATAAGTCCTTTAGCGGATTTGACGGCAGCCTCCCAGAGTCCGCCGAAATGTGGTGCGGCTGGAGGGTTGAAGTGCCATTCAATGCGTTGGTCGGCGAGTTTGCGCTTGATAAGCGATTTCGAGTGGTCAAGCAGTTGATAGACCTCACTCAGGCGGTTCGCGGCTCCAACAAAATTCGTGCCGTTGTCAGAATAAATATCAGAGGGTAGTCCTCGTCTTGACGTGAAACGGTGTAAAGCTGCGAGAAAGGCATCGGTGGATAGGTCGGATACCATCTCCAAGTGCACAGCCTTAGTAGCCATGCAGACAAATAGACAAAGATAAGATTTTAAAAGCTTCGAGGTACGCAGATGATTTGCCTTTGTGTCGAAGGGTCCAGCGAAATCAATTCCCACCCTGCAGAAAGGCGGCGATGGAGTGACTCTAGATGATGGTAAAGCAGCCATCATAGGTGGACGAGGCTTAGATTGCAGACGGAAACACCGCATGCACGCATGAATGCGTTGTCGAAGTAAGGAGCGTAACGCAATAATCCAAAATTCGCCGTTAATCAGCGCTTGAGTGGTGCGCGGTCCGGCATGTAAGGCTAACTTGTGGTAATGATCGCAGATCAAGTTGACGTACTGATGATGTTTAGGAAGCAGAAGGGGGTGCTTAGATTCATACGACATCTCAGAATGATTAAATCTTCCGCCCACCCTGAGTAAGCCCTGGGCGTCGACAAATGGCGTTAGGCTGCGGAGCGGATCGATGATTTGAGCGCCACGACGGAGCCGTTGCAATGTTGCGCTGAAGGCCAGCTCTTGTATGAGCTTGACGCAGAGATCTCTGGCGTTACTTAACTCCTGCACCGAAGGCGTAGTAAATGAAGTTTTACTCAAGGCGACTTTGGCCTTGTAGCGGGTGTTATGACCGTGGTTAGTAGTCTGGCCTTTACGACGGCAATTATTCACAAACCGCAGGACGTAAGCAAAAACATGGTGAAGAGTAATTAAGTTCGAATGTCGTTCTATAGTTGTCAATAGTCGATTAGGCTCTTGAACGGCCGTACATAGCAGTCTAGGTTCAGATTTATGTTCGGTCCGGTCCGGGTTAAGGCCGGTCGGCTTAGACAAATGCCACGCAGTAGGACATTGTAGCGCCCATGGTGGGCCGTGCCACCACAGCGGATGTTCAGCAAGCTGGTTAGGTAGACACCCACGGGAAGCAACGTCCGCGGGGTTATCAGCAGTCGAGACATGGAACCAACGGTCCATGGAGGTATTTGAAACGATTTCAGTGACGCGGTTGGCAGTAAAAGTCTTCAATAAATAAGGCGGGGTGTTGATCCAATACAACACAATTTCAGAATCGGTAAAGAAAAACGTCTCGGCGTCAGACACAAAATTCAAAACGGGCTGAACGGACTTGTAGAGTTTGGCCAGCAAGACTGCGCCACAAAGCTCCATGCGAGGTATGGTGATCGGTTTAACTGGAGCTACCCTGCTCTTAGCCTTCAGAATGCTAACGGTAACGACTCCATTCCATTCGGTTCTCAAATATATAGCTGCTGCGTATCCAGCTTCGGAAGCATCGCAAAACCCTAACAGGTGATGCTTGGCAGCTCGTGTGCCAACGTGTCGAGGTATTTGGATAGAAGACAAACTGGCGAATTGAACAATGAAGCTGTCCCATTGATTTAGAAGCGCGGTTGGCAAAGGTTCATCCCATGATAACCTTTCGAGCCACAAACGTTTGAGAAAGCATTTGATCCAGAGCGTAATAGGCGTTAAGAAGCCAAGCGGGTCGAAGGTCCGAGCGACATAAGATAGTATGGTGCGTTTCGTAGGCACCGAAACGAAATTCTGACTCTGGTAGGAGAACGAGTCCGAGGTAGGATTCCATTGCAGTCCCAGTATTTTGATGGCGGTAGAATCGTCCTGGAACAGTAGCGGGTTCTCCAGATGAGCGGAAGGTAGCGTTGACAATAGTGCAGGATCACTTGATGACCATTTCCTGAGTTCCAGGCCGGCGAGTGCGAAAATGTTAATGAGCTGCTGTATCAATTCCTTGGCATCTTCGGGTGTATCGGCGCCAGTGACAACATCATCAACATAAGTCTGCTGAAGTATTGCTTGCGACGCGGCAGGGTATCGGCTACCTTCGTCCTTTACGAGTTGTTCAAGCGTCCGCAACGCTAAATACCCAGACGGGGTTAGTCCGTACGTGACAGTAGCTAACTCGTATTCCACAAGCGGAGATTGAGGCGTCGGTCGGTATAGTATGTGCTGGTGACAGCGATCAGCTGGGCGCACGGCAATTTGTCGGTACATCATTTTAAGATCAGCACAAACGGCGTGAACATACAGGCGAAAGGAAATGATGACGTTAGACAGGTCCTTCTGAAGTTTAGGACCGGAAAGCAATTGCTGATTTAAAGAATTCGCGTTACAATCAGGCGAGGATGCGTTGAATACTACTCGTAACTTAGTAGTAGAACTGGTGGTCTTAAAAACACAATGATGCGGGATCAAATAGTTAGAAGTATTAAGCGCGGGGTACATATGACCCAGAGGCATATATTCTGTCATGAATTGATGATATTGCCGAGCTACCTCCGGCTGACGACTTAAACGTCGTTCTAAAGCATGATAACTAGCGAGGACAACGTTGCGGTTTGACTTAAGTGCTACAGCGTCAGGTTTGAAGGGGAGGGCGACAACATATCTCCCGACTTCATCGCGTTCAGTAGTTGTAGTAAACAGGCTTTCACAAAGCTGTTCGTCAGGGCTCAAAGATTTAGCCTCAGTTACTTCTTCGACTTCCCAAAACCGTCGAATATTGTCATCAATAGACTGTAGCGAGGTAATGAACACTCTAGGTTGATGGGGCATACTATACGGTATGGATCCCATAATGACCCAACCCAAACGAGTGTTAAGCGCGGAGGGCTGGCCATGAATGATAGTGCAAGGCCCATTAGTGAGTATTTGGGTGAAAACATCTGCCCCTAGTATAATGTCAACACCGGCAGGCGAGTCGAAATGAGGGTCAGCTAAAGGTAGATGCTGGTATTGAGCACTTATTTGAGAGGCTAACCTAGTAGCCGGCAGCGGGTCAGTAATGTGGTTAAGCACGGCGGCTTCAGTAGTTAGCATTACACCAGGGTCATGCCTCGAGAATAAAATCAACGTAACGTACTCGTGGATACGTGTGGTCTTGGCGGCGACACCAATCAAAGACATATTTGAACTCCGAGTAGGTAGGCTCAACAGGACGCTTGCTTTCTTAGTAATGGCAGATATCTGACTGCCGGGGTCAATAATAGCTCTAAAGGAACGAGGTTGACCGTAATGGTCTTGGATGACGATTTGTGCGGTGCCTAACAGGGCGAGAGATTCCTGAATATTACATGACAGCGAACGAGGTTGAGCTTGAGTATCGGTTGCGCGTCTAGTTGCTGGCCTCGGGTGTCGCGGTGTGACTAGTCACTGTTGTGACGGCGGGTTGTTATGTAACAAAGTATGGTGTGCCTCGTTGCACTGCTTGCAGCGTTGGCTGGACTTACATTTAGCTTGGAAATGTGAGCCAAGACAATTGAAGCACCGTTGTAGTTTCATGATGGCATCCTGGCGTGCCGCAGAAGGCAGTTCGAGAAAGGATTGACAGTCAATGATGCGATGTCCTTCTCCGCAATAATAACACATGCCTGCGTGTGTCGTAGAAACATGGGATTGATTCATGTGAAGCGGTGGTAATCGGTGACGGAATACTGACATCCTAGGAGTGTTCATAACAGGAGGTATATTTACGGGGCGCGGCCCGTTGAATGGCCGTGTAGGGCCTGACGCAGCACGTCTAGGCTCGTATACATATTGCGTAGCCTTAGGTGTAATAGAATTGTCGGGCGAAACCGAAGGCTGGACAATTGTACTATGTACCGTGTTAAGGTTAGGTTCCAGTCGGTCAAAATTTAAATCACGGGCCCCTTGCGAATCAGACTCATTCACTGACGACACCAGTATGCGGGGTTGTTGAGCAGCTCTCGCGTTAGTAGAAGCGGCGGCAGGCGGTTGATCCAACAACTCTAGAGCCCTGGCCTGTTCCGTTATAAAATCATTCAACAGTTTGTACGTAGGCATACGATTTGTGCCTAGCCTCGTTTCAAAATTTAATCTAGTCTGGGGGTCCAAGTTATTAATGGACATCTGAAAAAGCAGGAAATCAGCCAAATCATCTAGCTGGATAACCTTCAACGCACACACAGCGTTTGAATGCGCGGTCAAGAAGCGGTTCAGTTCAATTTGCGAAGCATTCTTAATTTGTTTAAAGTCTTGAATAATTTTAAAATAGTGGTCAGCCAAACGGCGTGGGTTAGCGTACCGATTGCGCAAAGCTCGATATGCAATGCTGTAATTTTGTTCAGATATTATCAAGCCTGTGACAATTGCTAAAGCGTCGCCTTTAAGTACAGATTTCAGATATTGGAATTTCTGTATATTACTAAGACTGTCGTTGCAATGGACCATTGAATCGTACATTGTTATAAAGTCCGTCCAGTCACTGTTGTTTCCTGAAAAAATAGGCAACGCAATACTAGGGAGGTTAGGTGAACCTACAGCTGATTTGACGGGCGAGGTTGATGTCACCTCTGCCTTGATAAGGTTAGGGTATTTTGCTAACATGGGCAAATACACGTCCTGAAATTGTCTTTTGATATTAAACGCACTTTCAGCTAAACTTGCCACCTGGGTGGCGAACGTTTGTTCTAATATCTCATAAGTATCCACGAAATTGGCCTGAATGCGTCTTATTTCTCGAGCGATGCCTTCCGGCATCTCTTTATCGTCAAGAAGGGTTTGTACTTGTTCCAAATCATTTAATATATTTTTTAATTTAGCGAGGTAATATTCAGTATTAATTGCCATCATAAATAATTTAATAAAGTTCACAAATAAAACGCAACACAAATTAATTTCACAAATTTTTTAAATAGCGGTAAGTGGACTGTATAGTTTAATAAACGTAAAATATTTCCTCATCACAAAGCAAATCAAAATCAAGTGACGTATACCTATGACGTCACGTATGACTAACTTCCCGCGCGTGTAACTCGCACAAAGGAAATCAGAAATCAAAGGTTGCGCAACACTTGGTAAGATTGCATGAATCATATAAATCAAATGAATTTGAATTTAATCTATCCGGCTCGAAGAGGACCAAATGAAGCGACTGGCGCTTAGCTAAAATGAGAAGAAAGCGAGGTTCGAGAAAGATCCGAAATAATACAATAGAGATGTTCAGTAACAATAATAAGCTGCGGCAAAGTGCCTTACTTCAATCGCTGAGCACGCAATTACGAAAGTTTGAAAGCCATAATGGGCTCCGTACAAGCACATTTAATAACAGAATAATTCGCACTGAATTTACACTTAAATGAATTAGAAGTACTTAAACTTATGCAGCACTTACCCTCGTGAAGCAAGAAAGGGCAAAATTGAAGTGGTCGTAGATCTCGTAGCTGTAGAATTCCTGGGTACCCAGTTTGTAGGAATCCTAGCCAGGCGAGGTCCAACTAGAACTTAAACGAGAAGTCAATAAGCTGCATTTAAAATCCTAAAGTCATTTATAACTATGGCGCGTAACGGCACAAAGGATCTTACAAAACGGCGATTGTAAATTAAAGTCAATAATCCGCAAATAACGTATATAATAACGCGTTCACACGAACACACATTAAGACGAACAGTTTTAACACTTGTACGAGGTTTTCACGGTCAAAAACGGCACTTTGCACATGTGGTGCAACTTTAGGCAACGAGGTACTTTACTAAGGCTTGTTAACCGTACGAAGGTTCAGAGACAACGGGCGACTAACTTACGGAAATGCGAGCTAAGGGAGGGGGATCAGAGAAGCCACAGAAAATCAATACTCAAATCCATACATCGATTGGCAGATCAGACATCACGTGACCATCACTGTACAGGCCAGCTGAGCGTTTGAATATAGGCCGCGGTAACACGTTCAAACTTCGAGCGCTGACTCGAACAGTCACTATGATGGTATTTCTTGTTAGAAAAACAAGACGTAAAAGATAATGACTGTCTTGTAGATTTTTTTTCACTTTAAAAAATTTCTCTGTTCTTTGGTCGACATGTTACATACATTTTATATTTAGTATCAGAATGATTTTAGTTCGTTCGGCTGTGTCTGATCTCAAGACAAAGTCTTCTAACATTCAATCACTTCTCAAAACTGTCTCCTTTGTTTATATATTTTACGAATCCTACCACTAGCAGTACCAGGTAATAAATAACTCCTAATTACAAACTTAATATTTCAATTTGAATATTCTCTATTCTTCGTTGATAGAAAATTACTTCAGTTAAGCAAACCTAACCAAGACCTATAAAACGTTTTGTAGTCAATCTTTAGACGTTGATAATCATAAATATTTACTACCGATGATCACGGTAATTTTTCACTATACTTTAGATTTACTGATATTTTACTGATAATCTCGTTTTATTTTTATGGTAGGCGAACAAAAAGACTATCTACGATCAAAACATTGAGCGTCCTGATAAAGATTGCAACGGGCATCGGCTTTTTTTAGCTATAATTGCCGATACTTAGTATGGTATTCATATCGTATGGTATCCTCGCAAGCAAGAATCAGTACAGTAGTCTTGAAGAGCCAAGCAACATAAATTTATGTAAGCACTGTAATCAATAAAGTTCTACATACGTAATTTGTGCATTCTTAATTATAGTATTAGAGGGCATTAGAACTCCTGTTTTTTTCCAGTGTACAGGAAGCTATTTCCGTGTAATCCAAGTTTTAGGTAATTCGACGTTGTCTCGGTCCCATCTACCTCGAATTACTCATGCACTACTGTATTTGTTTCCGTACCAATGATCACCGTACTTAAAACAGTTTCTCATGCAACTCTAAAGTGAGTGAAAATCCCATAGACATTAAAGTTACTCTTGGGACTAGAATATCGATGATAAACATAATAGATTTATTACATTGCTTACCAAAAATGTTTTGATTCCTAGCTACACTGCAATATACATTGGGAAGAACAATATTATAGTTTAATTGTCATATTAACACCTATGATACATGTATCCTTAAATAAGTACTTATAATGTTTTGCCCTTATGGTCATAGAATGTGTGTATATATCCACGTGTTCTTTCTTTGCTACATTATTTATATTTTTCAAACTATTTTTGAGTATTTTGGATGAAATATATATATATATATATATATATATATATATATATATATACATATAATGTTATTATTGATAAAAATGATGTTGTATGGCCTATAAATAACACTAGATCTTTAATACTTTGGTCATTCATTTGGAAGAGTTGAGATATTGTTGCCAAGTGTTTCATTAGAGTCCTCGATGTAAGTACTTCAAGAATTTGTAAACATGCTATTTTAGCATGCTTTCGTAAAACTTTATAAATATTTATGGGGTTACTGGTATTTGTGTTTGCAAACACGCAAGTGGTATGGTCAAGAACGGAATTATTTCTTGAACTTATTAATAAATAAATATAAAATCCTAATATAAAAAAAAATCTCATAAAAATTGACACTGGGTAATTTTTGAGACTGCACCACCCTCATTATATTATACCTGTCAATTCTTTCAAACATACACTGTTGATTCGCTGGAAAGGACATACAGCTGTGGATTCGCGACCTTATCTTGGAGAGAACTATGCTATGTATTTACAGACACAATTCTGATAGGGAAACATAAACAGCCGACACTCCAAAAGCCATTCTGACGCGTTTGTTTACTTGGTTTGGGAAAATAATATTGGAATAGTTTTATTGAAAAATGTGGTTCTATTTCTATATTTAAAACTAGAAATAATACAATTGTTTATCTTACACAATTTCTTTCTATGTGTTTTTGTTCCTAAAAACATAAAAAATTCTCTAAAGAATTTTACAGAAATTTACATAGTTTTCAACCAGCGAGTATAAGATATTAGGAGGTATGGTAGATTGTCTTGCGTATAAATAATTGATCACGAAACTGGTGATTGAACGGGTGCAGACTACTCGGCCATAGTGATTGACCTGCTACGCAATGTTTTGCCCCTGGGATTTTTATGTGGTTTAAGAACCTGAATATATTAAGATGAACTTACAAAATCATTTTTAATCACTTAAACAATAATATCACTTTAATAATCACTTTATGATTAATAAGATTCACCGAACGTAATGGACTACAAAATTCAAGAAAAAAAGATTACAAAATCAGTTTTTTTTCTTTGTCCGCATTACCACGCCTTTATTCAACAGGGATTCCTTATACCAAACCTTCCAAACATGAGTCTAAAGGGGGAGAAATCATTTTATATGGATCGATAGATCAAGTAGAATTACCCTCTACCCAGTTTGTGAATAGCATTATTGAACAATGTAGTACTATTTATTTCTATTTAAAACTAGAAATAATACAAATGAAACTGGTTCATCTTACACAATTTCTCTCTATCTAATTTTTTGTTTCTAAAGAAAAAAATTCTCTACAGAATTTTACGGAAATTTGCATAATTTTCAACCAGCGAGTATAAGATATTAGGAGGTATCGTAGATTGCCTTACGTAAAAATAATTTATCATGAAACTAGTGATTGAACGGTTAATTGAACGGGTGCAGAAAACTAGTCCATAGTGATTGACCTGTTACGCAAAGCTTTGCTCCTGGCATTTGTATGTGGTTTAAGAACCTGAATATATTAAGATAAACGTACAAAACAAGTTTTTTTTAATCCGCCTTACCACGCGGATAACAAACAATTCAACAGGGATACCTTATTACAAACTTGAGTCTAAAGGAGGATAAAACATTGTATATGGATCGATAGATCCAGTAGAACTTTACGGACTCCGTGTTCAATGAATGAATGATTGTACCCTAACCGAAAATTCATGAATCAACCGCTGTATATAATTTTTCTGAATTTTGTATTCCATTACGTTCGGTGAATCTTAATTAATCACTTTTATAATAGTTTATGATTATCCGAACTTTAAATATTGTAAATTTGTTAAAACTTACGACACTGGTGAAGATCGACACATAGCGATCGAAAACGTTCTGTCTCAGCAAGTTTTCAAAAATTTACAAAATTTAAATTTCGGATAGTCATAAATTATTGTAAAAGTGATTAATATCTATATTTTTGATCTTTTGAGTATAGGCTAACTAAACCTTTTATACTTAGGTACGCTTCAGCAAAACACAATCTCTGGTACTTCTTTGTGACTCATGTAGAGAGAGACTTTATCTACAATAAAACTAAATCTACCCACTCGTGTACGGTTTCTCCGTCTCTCCATACAAGTGCAGTTTATTAAGGACATATTTTACTAGACTATGTAGACTACAAACATAAACAAATCGAAACTTCTCCTTAATTATTATTATTTTGTAAAACCCAACGTTAAAATAAAGTTTTAGAATATTTGTACTCAGTGTGTGTGTGTCTGTTGTGCGTGCGTGCGCGCGCGCGTGTGTGTGTGTTTGCTATGTAAGTGTGCACTTATGTGCGTGTGTGTTTGATTTTTTTTGTGAGTGTAGGTGTGCGTGTGTGTACGCGCGAGTGTGTGTTTCTTGTGTGCGTATGCGTGTGCGCTTGCGTGTGTTTGTTGAGTGCCTGTGCTTGTGTGTGCGAGCATTTGTTGTATGTATTGTTGTTGTGTGTGTGTATGCGTGTGTGTGTGTGTGTGTGTGTGTGTGTGTGTGTGTGTGTGTGTGTGTGTGTGTGTGTGTGTGTGTGAGAGAGAGAGAGAGAGCACGAGTGTACTAAGGAATCCTTTACAGTGATTTTTAGAATTTTTATATTAATATCTCATGAAATTTATAAAAGTAACATCTTCATTCAAAGAGTGAGTCAATCCGCCATGCTTTGCATATCTCTTTACAGAAAGTTGGGCATCATAGCATTTGTTAAAAACTGGTATTTTGAAGTAGCAAATTACACGCGAGTTAGGAATGCCTATCCGAAAACCTTATCTCCTCATGATAAGCTTTGTATTGGAACCTGAAGCTTTGTCCGGTTGAGTAATAGGAAATGAGCTAACAAATGTTAAGCAATGGAGTTGACAATTGTTCTATAAACAAGCAATTACTGTTACCAAAAGAGTCGATTATTCTCCTTTGTTCAACGAAAGGTTTTTACCATAAGAAATAATTTTTAAATTTTAAATTTCATTTCTATTCAACAATCGAATACATTTTGTAGAAATTTTGTAAGCAAGATAGACCAATATGTTAATTTTAATGAAAAAAAAATTGTAACTAACAATTTAGTTTCGTTTTAGAACTATGGAGTTACATTTTAGTAAAGATTTAACATTACAGTATTTTCCTGTTTTTGTTTTCACACCTCTTGGTTATTAATTAGAAACAAAATAATTTTACTTCAAAAAATAAAGAACTACATTACAATAAATAAATAAATGAAATTACTATGACTAAGAAAAAAATCCTGATTTCTTGAAATATTACTACTAGAAAATGAGGACCAGCTTAGATGTAGAATAATGAATATTCTGGAGTGGTTACTCGGTGAGAAAAGATAAAATGTTGAAAAACAATAGCCTATAACTCAAGGTTTACACTGCCTGTTTCTAACCATATATACTGTGTGTGTGTGTCTCTCTCTCTCTCTCTCTCTCTTACTCTCTCTTTCTATGTATGTATATATATATATATATATATATATATATATATATATATATATTATAACCTAACTTTTGTTATAATTAATTTTTCTTTTAAATGTTATTTATTTGCCTTACCTATTAATGTCACACCTTCAGGTTTATAAAAGAATTAACAATCTTATCAATTTTTAAACATAACTTGCATTTATTCTCTTCAATTAACTCTACACATTATACCAAATTTATATTAATATCGTGCAGTGACAGGATTGATATCTTAACTAAATTTACAATGATAAAAGGTGGACTTCTGAGCCTTTAGATTTCTAATAGAATAACATAAAAAAACAGTATTAAAATTTTATTCTTGCTCTAGGGGTCGCTATTACGGGAACTTTGCTTTTAAATTAGAAATTGTGACTAGAATAATTTTAAAAAATTTTTATGAAATTAAAATTTGTTCTGAATTAAAAGATAGATGTCTGTTGGCTACACTTATATTCAAATAATACTTATTGTTCTGAAGAGTCCCTGGAATCCTGGCATTGTTCACTTCAGCGCTTACACTTGACACACACAAAACTTACTTTTATATTTCTAAAAAAAAACTTTACGACGCACTTTTCTAAATTTTACTTATAAAAAAACTCTTTACTTCATTTAATCAATTTCTCCCTTTACAACACTTCCGTCCTGGTCACCACCAACCTGCCATCCTCTCTCTGAGACTCTCCTCAAACTTCCTTTATACTTCCGGTCATTTAGTTTTTAATAAAAATCTAATCTCTCCCACGACCACCAATACGTTCTTTGTAAGTTTCCCAATAATGCTATAACTATAGATTAAATTTACTAAGTTTTGTGAAATGTTTTAGTGATTAAATGTTTTAGTTGACAGTGTCTTACTTACAACTATTACAAAATAGCTGACAGATGAAGTAACGTAATTGAAAGCCTTACAAGTTTATTAAGAAGTTACAATTAATATGCATATGTTTCTAAATGGGTAATAATTATAATACTGTTATACCTTCTCAATTAACCTCAATTTTAATTAGTTACAATAACAAATATAATTATTCTCCCATTTATATTAGAAAAATTGTGTAGATCATTTCTCTTATCAAATGTTCCATAATTACAAACCACATCATACAAATTAACAATCTTTCTTTAAATTTAAATGTGAAAATTTTACAATTCATTTTACTTGTTTAACTAAATAATAATTTTATAACTTCCTAATTAAATTTCCCCTTTGCGCAGTTTATTAAATTTAAGTTCTTTATTCATTGTTTATTATTTTTTTTCGTAGTACAAATATTATTATTATTGTTTTTTTTTCAAATCAAGAAGTATTATTTGAGTCTGGTTATTTACAACATAAGGTCAACGAAAGAGTCGAATTGTCCTTGACTATTTCAGGTGTTTTCCTCTCTCAAATGGGGTATTTTCGTGTCTTTGGCTAAATCGGCCTTGTCTATTGTGGCCTGTAAATCGAAAGTGTTCCTTCTGCTGAAAGTGAAATTCTGTCATTAGATTGACGAACGCACTTTTACTTTTTTTCGCTCTAGTGATTAAAGTTGCTGCAACATTTAGGTCCCAAAGTTGTACTAGTTTCCTAATTATTAATTCCTCTGGTATCTTTGGTGATATATCTTGAAAATACAATAAATTTTTTCCTACGAAATCTAACATGTTGACATGTCCCCTTCGAATTTCTACTGACGTTAATTGATTTTGGTTTTTCTTAAGGTGGTCGTCTAATTGTTTTAACCTAAGGTTGTCAGTAATACATTGTCCCGTGTTAATTTTTAGTAAGTTTAAATCTTCCGCTTGTTTTAGTTGTTGATCTTCACATATTATTTCCACGTCCGCTAATTTATTTTGGGTTGTATCACTTTTATGGTTTAATTCTAAGATTTCATTATTGCATTCTTCTTTATCCTCAATTAATACATCATTAATTTCTACCTTAAAGTCTTCATTATTCTTAACTGATCCATCATTAATTTCCTTAAATTCTTCATTGATTTCGTTATATTTATTAATTATTGTGTCTAACTTGTCATTAAATTTATCTAATTTACTATTTAAATCTGGGTCGTTTGATCTAATTTACTTATAGTTTTATCAAACTGCACACTTACGAATTGCATCAGCTGTACCATATCTATTCCGGTGTTTACGCTAGTCCCTACATTGGTCTCTGACCCCACACCCAAATTTTGTTCATCTACTTTATTCATGATTTAAGTGTTTTCCCTAACAATGTTCACTATAGTCTTAATAATGTTCACAGTTTTTTTTTATTAAATTTCCTTAATTAACACTTTTACTTAAGCCAACCGATTAATAAATTTGTTTAATAATTTATGATTTATATTCACCATTTCTATTTAACTTTGTCCCACGTTGGGCGCCAAATTATAACATAATTTCAACATATTGAAATATATATATATATATATATATATATATATATATATATATATATTATAACCTAACTTTTGTTATAATTAATTTTTCTTTTAAATGTTATTTATTTACCTTACCTATTAATGTCACACCTTCAGGTTTATAAAAGAGTTAAAAATCTTATCAATTTTTAACATCACTTGCATTTATTTTCTTCAATTAACTCTACACATTATTCCAAATTTATATTAATATTGTGCAGTGACAGGATTGATATCTTAACTAAATTTACAATGATAAAAGGTGAACTTCTGGGGCTTTAGATTTCTAATAGAATAACATTAAAAAAACAGTATTAAAATTTTAATCTTGCTCTAGTTGTCGCTATTACGGGAACTTTGCTTTTAAATTAGAAATGGTGACTAGAATAATTTTTATAAATTTTTATGTAATGAAAATTTGTTCTGAATTAAAAGATAGATGTATGTTGACTGCACTTATATTCAAATAATACTGATTGTTTTGAAGAGTCCCTGAAATCCTGGCTTTGTTCACTTCAGCGCTTACACTTGACACACAAAAATCTTACTTTTATATTTCTAAAAAAATTTACGTTGCACTTTTCTAAATTTTACTTATAAAAAAACTCTTTACTTCATTTAATCAATTTCTCCCTTTACAACACTTCCGTCCTGGTCCACACCAACCTGCCTGCCTCTCTCTGAGACTCTCCTCAAACTTCCTTTAAACTTCCGATCATTTAGTTTTTATTAAAAATCTAATCTCTCCCACTACCACCTATACGTTCTTTGTAAGTTTCCCACAGTTTTACAATTAGCTAATCCTAATGGTACACGGTAATTTTCCCATGGCTATATTGGCCGCTGGATTTCACATCTTAACAAGCTTTGGACCTTTTACTGTCAATTTGCCGGACTCAACTTATAGCTTTTCTGGAAAGGATAATGACATGGTACCTGCTTTGTCCGCACTAGAAAACTATTTGTGTCTTTTTTTTTAATCCTATAAATGATTATTTTAGCAACTAACTTAATTTAATCTAAATCCTCGTACTTTATGTTATAGAGTCCCCAGAATTTTAAAATTAATATTCTTTGATTTCTTAAATTTAAATTTTACAATATTTGAATGCTATGACATCAAAGAACAATTTGTTTTAAATTCTTCACCCAATTTAATATTTCCAATACATTTATTTCTACTATAGTTAAGCCTCTTATATCTATCATTACACTTATAAAGATTACATAATTACAAATCACATCATACAATTTTTTTAATCTTTCTTAAAACGTAAAGGTGAAAGTTTACAATGCCATTGTTCATCCTACGATCCTAACCATTAATTATTTATGCATGAAAATCTAAATTTCTTATATACAATTATTTATTTACTTAATATGGGTTTGTGATACCTTTTTAACATTCTACAATTAAATATACCCTTAAGTTTACCATTAATTATGGAAGTAAGTTGGTAACTGCTATTACCAAGACATTTCTTAATTTTGTAGGGCCCTTCATAAATTTCTAAGAATTTGCTGTTTACAATATTTGAATGCTATGATATAAAGAACAATTTGTTTAAATTCTTCACCCAATCTTAAATTTCGACTACAAATATAACCAACCTAATAAGGTTTATTACCAAAAAGGAGAATATTAATTTCTTTTACTAAGACGAGTATTTTGTTTCAGGGTTAAGATTCATTTTAAATAAAACAAACAAGCAATTGCGTTTAGCTAAAAATACATATTAAAAATCACTAACAGTTAATTATCATTATCTTACAATTTTAAATCATGTCATTCAATATGCTGCATAATTAATTAATAAACTGAATAAAATAATTCAATTGTTAATTGTTATTCATACTAAACAAAACAAAGTGTCGCAAATATAATGATATAATTATAGATTAAATTTACTATGTTTTTTGAAATGTTTTAGCGATTAAATGTTTTAGTTGACAGTGTCTTACTTAAAACTATCACAAAATAGCTGACAGATGAAGTAACGTATTTGAAAGCCTTACAAGTTTATTAAGAAGTTAAAATTAATATGCATACGTTTTTAAATGGTTAATAATTATAATACTATTATACCTTCTCAATTAACCTCAATTTTAATTAGTTACAATAACAAATATAATTATTCTCCCATTTATATTAGAAAAATTGTGTAGATCATTTCTCTTATCAAATATTCCATAATTACAAACCACATCATACAAATTAACAATCTTTCTTTAAATTTAAATGTGAAAATTTTACAATTCATTTTACTTGTTTAACTAAATAATAATTTTATAACTTCCTAATTAAATTTCCCCTTTGCGCAGTTGATTAAATTTAAGTTCTTTATTCATTTTTCATTATTTTCTTTCGTAGTACAAATATTATTATTATTGATTTTTTTTAAATCAAAAAGTATTATATGAGTCTGGTTATTTACAACATAAGGTCAACAAAAGGGTCGAATTGTCCTTGACTATTGCAGGTGTTTTCCTCTCTCAAATGGGGTATTTTCGTGTATTTGGCTAAATCGGCCGGGTCTATTGTGTCCTGTAAATCGAAAGTGTTCCTTCTGCTGAAAGTGAAATTCTGTCATTAGGTTGACGAATGCACTTTTACTTTTTTTCACTCTAGTGATTAAAGTTGCTGCATCATTTAGGTCCCAAAATTGTACTAATTTCCTAATTATTAATTACTCAGGATAATGACATGGTACCTACATTGTCCGCACTAGAAAACTATTTGTGTCTTTTTTTTTTAATCCTATAAATGATTATTTTAGCAACTAACTTAATTTAATCTAAAGCCTCGTACTTTATGTTATAATATATATATATATATATATATATATATATATATATATGGCTATTTTAAACTATTTTTCACTCTAAACCGATTACGATGATTCTTGAATTATTTCCGAGTACAGACTTTCCAGTCAACGATCGAACAACCATACTTTATAGGGCGTTTTTCCCAAACGCTGGTAAAGGATTCACTGCTTTTCTCTGTTTCTTTGCATCTGTTCTATTTTTTAATAGTTATTGTAATCTCTTGCAAAGGACTGTAAGTATAAATTAGCTACAATTTTTTCTTTAGTTTTCGGTTACTCCTACTTATTTTTCTTCGTAGCAAAGATAAAACAATGACCTAGCATTACGTAATTAAGTATCTCAATCTTTTTAAACCCATTTTACAACACTTTTCTGAATAAAATTCAAATTTACTATACAAATTCATTGACAGACAGGCTGATTGATCGATGCCCAGTCAAAACGATTAAAGGCAGAAATATCATGGAGCAGTGTTCCCAACAGGTGGCCCGTGGATCCCTTAGAGTTAGAGGAACCCTCTAGATGTCACTGAAATTAAAATATTTTTATTTAATACTTTCGCTGCAACCTTATCTTCATGAAAATAAAATAGCAATCGGCTTGATATGCAGTATGATTTCAGAGTCTAAGTGCCAAGTATGGAACCTAACATTTCTGAAATCATGAACTCAAAGGACAGATTCAACTTATTCCACTGAAATTATTGTTGTTAGGTTGTGAGTTATTGCAATTGCATTGTGTGATAATTTTTTAACACGTTGACTGCGGTGAAAGCCGATCGGTTTTCAAGTGGGAACTTCTTGGGAGTCTTCTCTACAGGCTTCTCAGATCCACATTCGTTACAGGGTTTAAGACTGCAATTATTGCTTTAGTTTGCTGTTTCTCTTGCAGCGTGGTGTATGTGTACGTGTATTTCTTGTGTAGCAATAGTTTCCCATTTCTCTGACCAAAGGAGGGTATATTATTCATTTGTTTTTGCTATAAATAGTGTTAGTTTTAGTGTTTTATCTCTGTAAAATAATGGCTGGTACATCTAGGGACATGGTTTTAAATGTAAATAGTGCTTTGAAGGATATTGGCGACTACTCCGAGACTAGTTCCGGTGATGAGTCCAGTGACATTGATGCCGCCGATCTAGATTGGTGAACCTATATCTACAGACAATGAAAGTGAGTCAGATGATGATGATTCAGACCATTACAACCCTACTTGGTGTTATTATAACACGATTGGTACGAGAGACATACCATTTACTGATATGTTTGCATAATTTACTATATATAACAATAAATAGGCAAAAGTGTAATTTTTTTACAATGGTATCTTCTAGCGGTACGGTGAAAGCCTATTGGTTTCCGATAACTGTGACGTCATAATATTAGTTGAAAATCATTCAGAATGTTTTTTTTCCTTCTGATAAATTATTTATTTCATTATTATTTACGATATATGACAATAAATAGTCGTGAGTAAAATTTTTCCTACAATGTGACCTTTTAGCAGCGCTGCGGAAGCCTATTGGTTTCCAAAAATTATGACTTCATATTATCACCTGAAAAGCATTGAAATTACTTTTTTTCTGAAAACAGTTTTTTTTAATTAAATTAAATAAAAAAATTGTAAAAAAAAATTCAGGACCGGTACAAGGTATGCCCCAAGTTTTCCGCAGCGAACGTGTTAATTAATAATATTCTTATTATATTACTATTCAATAATTTTTTTCTGTTTGTCGCAATTAAAACATACTTGTGATACTTATTTTTACTTCATTAAGGTAGGACGTGAGCTGAGACGCAGGCGACGGCAGGAAACTGCCGCCATATTTCCCAACGGCGCCGCGTAAGCTGAGGCGAATGCATGTTTGTGTCTGGTACACTCGTGGACCGTATGTCACAGTTTGTAGCACTGACACAGATTTGACGACACACACCACGCAACTAGGGTTCCAAGATGTCGTTAAATGACTGTTTGATTCAGCTGGTAATGGACAAACACTCAACAGTAATCCATATATTGTACATAAATCTTCTATTTTTAAAATCTCTAAAGCCACGCATGTTTCGACATTTAGGTTGACATAGTCAGTAATGGATAAACACTGAATAGTAGTTTACATATTGTACTTAAATCTCATATTTTTAACCAAGTATAGCACTTAATTTTTCTAACGTAACAGTAACACTGGGGTCCACCAAACCCCAAAATATATTTAATTACTGTAGTCATATACATGGTTTTAAAAATATTTTAATATAATTACTTGCTTTATCTTATACAAAATTGTAATTTGGTATTAAAACTAAGGTTTTTATTAAGGTAAGAGAGATACATTCCCACAAAAGCAAGTCTTTTTTACAAAAATGCGTGGTTGTACTAAATTGAAAAAATATTTACATTTATTTTATATTGCATTAGCAATTATACATATTCTTAGAGAAATAGTATTGTCCTTTACCACAGTATTATTGAAAAGTTCTCAAAATTATTACCCACCCTTACACTACCATACAAAATCCCCTATTAATCAACATTCAAAATATATTGAAAAACTCATAATAAAGGCTGACTTAGATTTTTTTTAAATGTTTCTGCTGCTTAAACTACACATTTGTTGCAAACCATTGCCTGGTGGTCATCACACATAGCAGCACCGTAGGTTTTTCAATGGAGTTTTGTTTTTTTTCTTTTGTCCGAGGACAAAAACAATAACTTTTTTTTCTTGGTGGTTCTTCGTCTTCTCTTACTTTATCATGTTGTCTTTCAGAAATACCCAAAATGTCCTAAATGGCCATTTTAAGGTTCCTGTGCATTGTTGCGGTCTCTAAATGTTTGTAGAATAAAGATCGGATTAGCGATTTTCCTAGTGTTGTCAAATACAACCTTCGGGAATTTTTTTCGGGTTTCTTAGTTTCATCATCAACTATGGCACTGCGATGAAAGGGTGAAAACAAAAAAACATTTTTTTTTCTCTTTTGGGGCGAAATACACAATTGTCTTACTATGGTTAAAGGCAAATAGAGATTGTTTTACAGGTTTTACTGATAAGAACTTTGCAGGGATCTCGATTTGTTTGCCCTCATTGTTCCATAATTGTCAATTTACGGTCTACTAACATGTTTAGCATCATTCTGATTCTTCCTCAAGTGAATCTCTTATAAAACCAGAATTATCTGCTATATTTGAGATTTTTAGTAGCTCAAACACGATTACTGTACTATTGACCCCACGGCCACTTATATTGTTTATTGCAACGACAGCAGTAGACTACAAGATGTCAAAACCAGTTTGCGCTCTACCCAGGATTACCAACTGAATTTACATGGGGGATATATATCCCGTAAAAAAAAATATTACAAAATAATTACCCAGTAAAAATTGTGTGGGGTCCAGTGGACCCCAGTGTTATATTTGAAGGTTAAAATCTTTAATAACTCTGTGCGAGTTACATGTGCTATACGATGTGAATCATGAAGATTATAGCAAGAAAACGTATAAAGACTCGTTGTCGGCCAACATAGCCATGTGTGTGTCTCGTTTTTTCATATATTTACTCTGCCACTGAACCAATTCCTCAATTTCCATATCGGATTCAAGTGAGTTGGTATCGGTATCTTCCATTTTCAAGGCAAAAATGGCATGCGTGTGCCGTGTGCTACGTCCCAACATGCGCTGGCAAAAGATTCATGTGTTGCGAGCCCTGCGCCGAGAAACGTGGCTCTCGTGTGCTGCACCCCCTGCGTCTCAGCTTACGTCCTGCTTAACTCCTTGTTCCAAACAAAACAATAACATATAAAATTTTAATGAATTTTACCTATACCTACAAACTTTAACACGTTGGTAGACTTACTAATTGTATCTTAAATAAAAATAAAATATTTCTTGAATGTAGGCCTACTTGTAATTAACTTGTGCTACCATCAGATTTATTTTCATATGTATGAACAGTTTCCACCTTAAAGTATCTGGGTAGGCAAACCATACATTAATCACTAATAACTAATATAACTCAAACTATTTTTCGTGTAATCTACAATTTAAGTTTAAGAATTTGAGGTGTCCTTCTCAATGCAGCGACAGATGAGGGGTTACTTGAAAAAACTTTGCTGGGAACCACTGTTATAGGAGCACCGTAAAAGGATTTAGTAAAATTTATTTTTAACGGGTAAAAACGCAAAAACGTCCACAGGAGCGGATGTTTGCGAATTATCTCATACGACGTCAAGATGTAGCAAGATCTAAATGCCTACAAAAACTTTGAAAATATTTTGTAAAAATGCAACCTGAATGGGAGAAAATTTTCGAATTGTAACTAATGCAGACCGGAAAGCAGCCAATTCCTAAACAGATCATTTATCCCACAATGAGGCCCAGGAGTGGTTGTAGGGAAAGCGTTACATCATTATTTGTGATTAAAAATTGTAGCGACTCCATAGTGGTAAACTTATAAAACGACTAACTGCTTATGAAATGCATTCGTGATGCGACAAAATAACCTGAAGCACAGATAACATTTTTAATATAAACGACGACCGGGGTGAATGAAATTTCCAGTCAATTATTTAACCCGATTTATGAATATGATTTCAGTAAAGAGTGAAAAGTTAAAAATAAAAGCATGAGCTATCATATTGTATCAACTAATTTTAAAAATACTTAGCTAAGTGAATACGTAATTGCTCACTTGCTGAAGCGTTTCAAAACATCGTTTCTTTATCAATATCGGTAGTTGTTGGTTTTTTGTATATTTTAAAATTATGTCTGTTGTTGTGTTTGGTGATGGTAAGGTCTAGAAAGTATATTTTATTGTTTTCTTCTAATTCGAGGGTAAATGTGAGGTTTTGGTGTATGGTATTATTGTAACTGTGTAGTTGTTTGATTTGCCGTTTGTTGCCGTTGTATAATATTAAAATGTCATCTACATATCAATGGTAATAAATTATTTTATGTACGTGATTATTGTTCTGTAGAATGTATTTTTGTTCGATATGATGTAGGAATATATCTGCTAGGATGGGGGAACCCATAGGGAGGCCATCTTTCTGTGTGTAGAATTTGTGTTGGTATGTGAAGTAGTTTTGTGATGTGATAAGTTTGGTGAGTGTGATGATTTCATGAGTGAGTTTATGTGGAGTGTTGTTTGCTGTAAGCATATTTTGTAGTATTTAAAGTGTTTGTTCTATTGGCACATTAGTGTATAAGTTTTTTTATGTCGAATAAGGTAATCGTGGAGTTGTGAGGTAAATATATGTGGATAATTTGAATTTTGTGAATGAGGTCTATGTTATTGTTTATGGATGTGTGATTTTGAAATTTTTTGTTGTCTCTGATAAGTTTGTCTATGTATTTGGCTAGCTTATGTGATGCTGCATGTGTGTGATTGATTAGTGGGAGGATAGGTGTGTTTTCTTTGTGGATTTTAGGTAAAGCATTTAATGTGGGGGCTTGGGGTTTTATTTTTTTTGGAATATCTCTTTTGTTTTCTTCTAATGATTTCGGAGAATTTATTTAGATTTTTAATTTCTGTTTTAAATTTAGGTTCGCGATAGGGAACTATTGACATCCGGATACATTGGTACAAGTATTATTATACATTGTAAAATGGTTGTGTATGTATGGTATTTACGCATATTACAATTGTTGAATATTATTGTGGTAATATTACTCCTGCGGCTCTGCTCGAGAAAAATGAGCAATTATGTCCCGCCGCACCGTTTCAAAAAGGGTAACAATCCTGACCCGTTTTCTCCTGACGTAAACAATCCTAAAATATGTTATGCAGAAAACCTATAGCCTATCTGTGACTCTTCAACATAACATTTTGAACCACAAATTTCTATTTTCTACTCATAGTAAGCGGTGTAATTATCTATTTGAACGTAGCCTTTGCATTATAAATTTTCAGAGGCTATTTATTTTTTATGATTGATGTAGGGCCTAACTATAGATTTTTATCTTAGTCACTATATAACCTTCAGCAAAGTAAACTATTTTACTTTATTTGAATTGATTTTATGAAATAAATTCAAATTAAATTTAAACATAAATGATTTAAAATTATTAAACCTCCGTCATTATTTTAAATTAAATATTATTTAAGTAAAATGTTAGTATCTATAAGTTTTTAAATATATGTATTTCTAATTAAAATATCTTAATGAATATAATGTAACTATAATTAAATATATGAATATTTTGTGCGTAAAGTTTTATATATTTTGGGTGATATAGTTACTTTTAGCAAATACTAATCCTAGGCAATCCTGTCATTTGAGGTCCAGTATCATTTAAGACAACGACGCTGGGAATTAGTGGGTCGCTATTGTCAGCAGTGATTGGCAGACAAACATATGGTCGTTTGTAATCTTGCCACTATTACAAAGATGGGGTTCGTGTTGATATCTGCCGGGCGCATAACATGTGAGGCGCACTTGCAAATAGTCATATCCGGTGCGCATGAGTAAGTTGACGGCGGCAGTTGGTCTCTTCAGAGTACGTGGGTTGGGCCTTTAGTGAAAGTGGATTCCCTTATTTTTCCTTTGCCCCTTTATAGGTCTTGTTGGTCGTGTTCTTCAAAGGGTCAGAATATTTTGGTCGTTTGAACCAGATGTCGCAGTACGCATCGACCTAATACGCCTCTACCCCTACGTGGATCGGGTATATTACAGCAATTAAATTGGCGAGAGCGTCTCTGATTCACAGGCTTATGATGCAATCTGTGGGGGGAGTCGTTAGCACGTGTGACTATTGTCGATTAGGAGTCGATGAAAAATACAACCCGTTGTTGCAGCTGGGTCAACAGTTTGAGTAACTCTTCCATGGGAAGGAGGCAGCTACCTGAGTAGGATCCCGTTCCGATGGTTAATGTAATGGTTATCTGGATGTGTGACTTGTACTGTTTCTGTGGTTGATCGCGGTTACATGGCTTCTTGTAACACGTGGCAGTTTCCCAAGCACATGGAACCCCTACGTAGGATTTGCATTGAAGATTTTCTTCAAGTATAGAAATAACGCAGTATTAAATTTGTTCTTGGGATGGTCAGTTTTCCGACATTGAAATTATAAACTACTACATTAAATTGTGTATTTTTGTCAGTAATTTTCATGTTACAGTTCATTTTTCTTTACCCGGGTCTGGGACCCCAGTAACCGCCCAGCCCTCGTGGCAACCAAGCTCTAGCGAGCTGCCTCCGTATCACACACGGATGCGATTAGTATCCCTACCACGAGTGAATGAAACCACGAGCCATGTATCAAACCGATAAGCTCTTTCAATGAAGCATCAGGAGTTAGTGTAATGAAACAGTACTGTAAGGGTCACGCTAAGAATGGGATGAAAAACCTGGCAAGAAAGAAACCCTGATAGGATGAACGCCACGATGGATCATGGAGGAGGCCTAGGGACTAGGATTTACTTATGCTAAGGTTTAAAAAATTGTATTATTTTACAAATACTTTGTTAGTGAGTCTATGGCAGGAATGGCATGCACCTCTTCTTCTGCTACCCACTCGAAACTGAAAAGGCATGCAAAACAAAATTAGTACTTCCGGTGGGCTAAACTGCGACCCTAGAGATGTGCCCTTGCGTCACCTGGAACATAACTGTGAAGGAGCAGTTGCTAAAGATGCTCACGTGACACTCACACGCGCGGCCCGGCCTACCTGCCGCTAATGGTTCTTCTATGAATCACCAACTAGTCTTTGTACTACAAAATACATTTTTTTAACTGTTAACTTTACTTAATTTGTACTCTAATAACTGAATTCTAAATACTAATCATCGCAAAATGAGTCCAAATACGGTACAATTGTGACAACTCTAAGGGGTTTTATGGTCAGTAGGTTACAAAATTATAAATATGACTAATGCCGTGGTAACGGACGGAATTTAGCACTTAGCGTTTTACAACCTTTATTTACGATTAAAATCAAACTAGTTTGTAGTGTAATCATTTGTATATGTTTTAGGTTACATAACTTTGTAATTTGTTCATAGTTTTTTCATTATCTAGTAAATTCATATTATTAACTTTTTTGCTTGATTTATTTGATAAAAGTTAGGACCACAGCTAATTTGCAAACAATGTAAGTCAGCTCTAGTATAATTGTAAACTGTTTCCATGTTTTTGATCTGATTACTATTTCATTAAAGACGTCTGATTAATACAATATAAAAAACGTGATAAAAGTCTCGTTTTATTTGTTTTCTAATTTTTAAACCCACTATAACCGCTCAGAGTTGTCACAATTGTACCGTATTTGAATAATATTTAGAATTCAGTTATTAGAGTACAAATTAAGTAAAGTTAACAGTTAAAAAAAATTGATTTTGTAGTACAAGGTCTAGTAGGTGATTCATAGAAGAACCATTAGCGGCCACGCGTGGGGGAGGGAGGGTCGCTCTAATTGTAATTTAAATACTGATTCTATATGTCTGAAGTGTTCCTAACAAAGGAAGGGTGTAAGTAATTTTTGCAAAAACCGTTAACAGAGTATATTTTAATGTAATTTAATCAGCACGATACAAAGCGTATCAATAACCTATGAATTCTAGGAGGTATTTATAAAATTAACATATGGGCCTATATTTAATAACTGAAGCATTTTGCCTCAGAAATGTGAATTAAAAATAGTAACTATAGTCAGAAATTTGAGAAAGTAAAATATTTATATGGAAGTAATTGGAAAAAATTACTTAACATTCCGTAGAGGAAGAAAAGATTTAAAAAACCTTAATTACAAGTAATATTTTTAAAAAATTGAAGTTTGTTCCTACTTAGGTGAACAAAGAAAAAATCTATTTGAGTGACTTCTTATTAAATAATCACACTTAATATAAATATGTAGGCCTATACACATGCCATAACCACAATATTAAGTTTCCAAACCAAATACAAGTTTACAAATTAATATTTAAACTTACAGGATTAATAAACAGCATTTTATTAACGTTTGAAAATTTGAACAAGATAGGACTATATAAAAATATATGTAGAGAGAGAGTGTGTACTAATATTAGGAATTTATGGAAATAATATTTGAAAAAACTGTGAATACTTCAAGTGTTATCCACTACAAGTTCAAAAAATAAATTTGAACTAAAATAATTTGAGGGGATAAATAAAAAAAAAAATTATTAACGATTGAAATTTTTAACAAAATGTATAAATATATATGAGCCTATAGAGAGAGTGTGAACTATAGTTGCATAAAGTCCGAAATTGTAGAGTAAGAGATTTTAATTCTAAGAAATGTTCACCAAATATTAAATTTTTTTTATAGAAGTCAAATTAAATGAGGTCAAAGGAACTTGTTTATTAGTACAACTATAAATAAACCGACACCTAAATACAGATTATTATTTAAATGTTTACTACATTCAGATTTATTTAGGCCCAAGCCTTATGTACATTTTGAATAACATCATCATCAGAGGGTATAATTACACTGAAGTTACAAACCAATATAAATATTAAAATATTTCATTCTGTTGTAACGCAGGCTTAGTTATACCCTGTGATGATGATAATATTGTAATCAGAATGTAGGCCTATATAGGGGTGTAATCTTTATTATTTTATAGTTATTATTATTATTATTATAAATAATTAATTATAATTCCCGGCTACAAATATTTACAACAACCTTTATGCACACAACACTTATGTAGGGTCTACCTTTACCGCAGCGTCTTCAGAAGGTTTCTAATATGAATTCATTATCAAATTTTTGATTGTTCTATATGTGTTGGCGAAATATACATCAAGGTTGTTTAAATATTTGTAGCCAGGCTGTATAATTGTCTAATAGTCATAACTACGCTGCTGTGTTCTCTATTGTTTTTTGTATCTGATTATTTTTATTGTATTGTAATTGTATTATTCTGAGTATTGAGCACAGATATTCTTTTTTAAGGAAATTTACTTTTCATTTATATGCCTCGACAAGAAACCTTAAATTCCGTTGAATGAACAAGTAAAATACTTAATTAAATAGATAAATATTTTTATTATAAATATATCTGTAGAATAATGTCGCGTATGTTTATAAGTAATTTAGGATTTATTATTACTAATGAATACTGAACACTTTCTAAACGAAATATAATTTTAATAAGTGTAAACGAAAATAATCTAAGTGTAAAGATAGTCTTCAGCTAATACTTCAGTGATTTTATCAAGCATAAAAAATCTCAAGTGTCCATCATATTAGGGGATAGACTATCTCATTCAACGAAAGTTAAAATGGATTATCATAAAAATATCTCTGTAAATGGCGTGTAATTATTAATTAAATGTAATTAATTAAAAAAAATAATTTCAAATCGTTGTATAGAATATTTCTTCATGATACTGAAGACAGCTCACAGTCGAAACGAGATAAGCCCACACTACTACCGTCGGCGTTAAATTTTCGGATCGTCATTTCCCCCTTAAATATGCAAGTAGCAAGGCAGCCTGCGCGCCACCACTGATACTGCGGCGACAGCAAAATACTATAGGACGAACGACGCTAAGTGTGTCTCCATTCTAAAATCCCATCTCGATAAAACTTTGAGTGCCTAATAATCTCAGTATTTCTGTATACCAAAATACAAACTCCTGGCGTAAAGCTGTTAACACTGCAGTGGTCTCGAGGATTACTAGAGGTAAAATTTTGTGTGCTATTTTGGGTCGGTAGGACTTATGACTGTGAGCGGCAGTCTATCACTCTCTGAGAAGCGGTAACTTTTCACACACACATCCTCACTGTTACCAGTCAAGTAGCAGATCTGTAAGTTGGAACATTCTTTGTTTATATTTTTAATTCACATCTCGTTACTTATTTACGCTCGTTTGATAATAAAATTGTAATAATTTAACATTTCATAAAAACACATAACTTCAGTAGAAGCGCCAGCTTCGACAATCAAGATGACGTCTGTGTCAGAATTAAAAACTAAATTTTTTAGCTCTGTGAATTTAGTTGTGCTCAAACCTCCCACATTCCAGAACAAAACGCGGAGGTGGTTGTCAACGCCCTGAGAAGGATGGTTTATAGAACTTGCGGCGATCGCTGATGTCATCTTGGAGGTCGATATAGGCGATCGCTGTAGCAGATTTAGCGTTACCCAGGGTGCGCCACGAGGAGGCCTGCTACTATACACCCCATACAAAGAGAGTCGACTCATACTACTGGAACAAGTACAAGCCTGCCACGCAACGCCTGAAGACTCAAACTTCATCTATTACTCATGCTGAAGCATTAATTGATAAATATCATATTTCCATTGACAACCGAGCTCCGCTTCAACACTTTACAACGGTCGCACCAGCACTCCCCAGCAAAAGCATGCAACTCCTTAACCTCAATGCAAATAAAGGTCCAACCTCCCCTGCAGAACTGAAATCATGCGCTCTAGAAACAATCCACACTTTGTACCCGTCTAGCGAATGGCTGCATATACTGACGGTTCATTCATTCTTCATACTGGAGGTGCAGGCGCCGGCTGGTACTGTCGCTTATTTGAAAACTCACTAGCTGTTGGGAGGAATGCAAGCAATTATGACGGGGAAGTATGTGCCATTTACGAATCCGCAAATCATCTACTCACTATCAACCTGCCTGCAAGCAGAGCCGTCTTCCTTGTATATTCACTAGCTCCGGTATCAGCTCTTAGCAACAACACCCCCACTAACTGCTTGAGTACCATCCAGTGCCGTGCCAAGCTGTCAGAGCTCATCACCATCGGCTGGGTACTGCAATTCCAATGGGTTCCAAGCCTTGTGGGAATCCGTGGCAACGAAATGGCCGATATTATGGCGAAGCGTGGAGCAGAAGCTAACCAACCCATTATCCGACCAACACTACGATCAGCTCAGAACCTCATCACCTCTTCGATCAACTAGCATACCAATAGATATCTTACAAATCTTAGCAAGCACAAAAAATTGGAGCGGTGGGACCAATTCCATCGCACCTGGAGAGAGCCGAAGCTGTCGCCAGATTCAGTCTTACCAGTGGCCATGATTATCTCCAAGTACACCTTTATCGCATTGGTTTAGCTGAGAATGACATCTGCCACTTATGTAACACAATAAGAATGGATGGCGATCACCTGCAGCACTGCCCTGAACTCGACGTTCTACCTGACGACCTGACGATACGATACTGGGAGGCTCGGCGTCGAATGGCTCATCAGCCAAGGACGGGCGTTGGCTAAATAAAATAAATAAATAAAATATTTACGCGTGACCACTGCAGTGTTTAATAACAAATAATAGACAGTTGGAAGTTGAAGTTTATAGTACCAATACTAACTGATGATGATGATGATGATGATGATAATGACTTTGTTATTTAAATGCGGCTGAGTGAATTAATTATTGATTTTTTATTATTAATTTGCGTACGTATTTTATGTATTAACAGTAGCCTAATATTGCTACTTAACAATAGGCTACTACAAATTAAGCTCAAATAGCCTAATAGGCTACTTTGTATATTTTTCATAATTTATTTTAATAGAAATGTGTAGATGATTTGTTTTTAAAGTTTGACATCTATATAAATGTGCACTCAATGTGAGCCACATAAAGAGAATAAAATTGAGATCAGTAAGATAGAATAAAGATACCCTCAGCTTGCGTTTTCTATGCTACAGACATGGAATTACAAGAAATACCATTAAAATTTTATAAAATTTGTTTCAGCACCGCATTTAATTATATTGAGGCACTTCCCAAAAATCATGAACTTAAAATGGCCGTTATAGGTCATGGCTACAGTCCTTTGCGGGGTCAATCCCTGCTGAAACCAACTCGAAAGAATTAATTTGCAGGCAATCCTTTAAAAACAATGGAATTATACTTACATAAAAGTTTAATGCTGTGATTATTGCTCGCAAGCATTAACAAATGTAGGGGAGTCCGGGAAAAGTGATTTTTTAAATAATTTCCTATCCAGTGTTACTAATGCTCTAAGCCCCTATTATGTGAACTAAATGAAGGAAACAAAGCACCACCACAAGACCCAGCACCTTAGTGTCGTGTTGAGCATGAGGGCTGTGTGTTGTTTGAATTCGTTCCTTCTGAAAAAATATTCAAGGTATCTTCTTTGCAAGTTTTCTTAGACGTAATGATGAAAAAACTTGTATGTTATAAGCATACTTGACTGCTTATTTCTTTCTCTTCCCATAACGTTTCTTGCAAAATAACCAAATTGGCGATTGTGGGTCATTTCAGTACTTTTTTTTAAAAATAGTGCAGGCCGGGCAAAGTGGATGGCTATTCATCATACAACAAAACTTGCAAATAAATCTTTTAAAACGGTAAATGAAACCAAATTTGGTTTTCAGTTGGTATATAAATATGAAAGTAAGACAAGCCAAGCTAGATGGTCTGAGGAAAGTTTAAAATTAGCCTTAAATCTATTTCAGATGGTTCCAATTCATTTCAGGGTCGTCAAAATCTTATAATATTCCTTTGCCACTCTTTGCAAGAAACGGTATTTAAAGAAACCTTAAAAAAACAATATCAGTGGTCAAAAACTCACAGTTTTAAAACAAAAAATAGATTACCGATGTTTAATTTGCAGGGAAAATACGACGACCCCTTTTGGATGATTGGCTAGAGTGCTGGCATTGTCTTGACTCATGAAGGTTGTTCAGACTACTGCGGATTGGAATCATATTTCTTTGACCTATGTCACGACAGTTAAAGTTGACAGACTATATAATTTCTTTTGATTCTACTTAATGTTAAAAATTTATGTGTGTAAGGTATAATTTTTTTAACATTTTTGGGGTAATTTTTTCAATAAATTTAAAAGTTATTTTGCAAAATTAAATATTATGGAGATATTTTGTGCGTGTGTTTATATTACAACATTTTTCCTTTTTCAAGTTAATGAGTACAAAACAAAATTCACTTTGCCTGGGTTACACTACTCACTTTGCTCAGGGTAGGCCCTACCTGGGCTAAACGAATAATTGACACTTAGGCCTATATAGGCTATAAATGATTAATTTACATCCCTGTTTTTTTAGCTTAGTAAACAACTATTTCCTATCAATAGTTGATGTATGTTAGATGAATTTTGTTTGACTTCATTCAAGATTTGTCAGGTGTTTAAATAAAAGTTATCGACTTTGCCCGGGTCTCCCTTAACTGTTTATGGCGGTTATTCTTTGAATATTTAATATTTGTAGCTAGACGTGTCTGCAAGAAAGTAACAGGGCCTAAGAAGTGGACTCGGAATTATAACATGAAAAATTTAATGTTTGCATGTATTTAATCATTCGAATTATAATTGTAAGAAGCAACTGTGGCGTAATGTTTATTTTTTAAATAAATAAAACCTCTATACCACAAATAACTTTTATTTAAACCTTATGTACATTTCAATTGCACAGCAATCATCTTCAGAGGTATTTAAAAAATACAACTTCCCTTAGTTGTATTTTTTAAATACGACTACGTCTGAAAATGATTGCTGTGCAATTGAAATTCACATAAGGTTTAAATAAAAGTTATTTTAGAGGTTTTATTTATTTTAAAAAAAATATACTCGAATTAAGTATTAAATAGATGAAAAACGGCTGATCATCGAGTCTAAGGTATTTATTTTTATGCATTATTAAAATGGATTTCTTTGAGTCGATGACCAACAGTTTTCTCATTTATTTGAAAAAAAATTAAATTTTAGAATTTATAAGAAATAAGAAGTGAAACTGTTACAGATTCCTGATGTGCCAAATTTTTTTACGTAAAGAACGTGGAAATATTCGGAGGCGTGTTCGAAGTACGGCGACACATGAAGAGTGGGGAAGAGGAATGGGGAGAGAAAGAGAGTTTTATTGTAACATCCAGAGAAATTGTAAGATATGATTGGCTTGACGGGTTGCGTGGTGAGAAGACGGTTTTTGCGCTGTGGGAAGAACGTTATAAATATAGCTACTGGGTCTCTTGGCCCCCTTGTATGCGGCGCTCATTCTATTCGTTTCTAGACGAACTTCGTTCTATTCGTTTCTCTTCCAATCCAAACTTTGAAGGTTCGAAAGAAATCATGAAGGTCCAACAGAGATCGGCTGCACGAGAATCCCCTGTTGTGCGTATTGGTAATTTATTCGCAGCATTTACTTTATTATTTTATGTGTTTGCTTTTTATAAAAATTAGATATTTGTATGATTGACAGTAAAACTATTGTATACGCTTAGATTTTAAAATATTTTCCTCAGCATAGAGTTTTTCACCATTTTCATAAAAGTTTGATTTCCTCTTAAAGCAGTCCAATTCGATTGAAAGGTAAAAAGAAACATTTATTTTTTATTTAACTGCTGAAAATATACCTTTAAAAAATTTGCAGTTTTTTAATGTTTTTATTTCTTGATATGTTCATTTTCCAAATGTTTTAATTTATGTATATTTATAAATTTACTTCAATATGTATGCCAACTTCTCTCTACTATGGGCTGCATGACCTTGACGTGGTGGAGAGGCTTAATCCGGGCGTGGGGGACGGATCTGTAGGTATGTGGGTCCCTATAAACGGGAAGTCCAGGCAAATGTGTGAGTGCATGAAGGCGGCTCAAAAAAAAAGTGGTCAGTCCTAGCATTTGAAGGATTGTTATCTGTCCGGCTCTCGCCCTGCCCTTCCCTTGCTGGCGGCAACCAAGAAGCACCCCTCATCCAGGTTGGTTGTCTTGATGGGGGCATACACCCCCGATCTGAAGGTGTTATGCGATCCGTGCCAATGTAGATTCGTGGCCCTCAGGGTAAGGAGGGTCTTTAACGGACCTGGCGCCACCCCTGAGTACTTAAGACGCCTTACCGCCGTAAGCGGGGCTCTGCGGCGGCGGACCTTTATTTCCCTAGCTGCTCGTGGGAACACACATGGCAGAGATACAAAAATAAATTAACTGGTCAGGCCTTAGAACCTACCGACAAATGTGTCCCTATGGAGGTGGCTTCGGCACCCGTAGAGACAGATGGAAATCCAGTTGCGAAGGCAACAGGAAGAATGAGTGGGCCACAAAGGGGGAAAGCACTCTGGTTTTCCTACCATGAGGGAGCAAAGAAGGCGGAGGCGGAAGGCAGAGAACCACCACCACCCTCTTTGAGGAAACACCAGTCCAGGCAGCGGAAGGGTTTGACGGAGGCTGGGGCTAGAGCCCGTCCTGTCGTCCCGGAAGCCAGTTGATCCGGTAGGACCTTAGTACGACAGGAGAGAGAGAGAGGAAAAGGAAGGAAAGGATTACTTCTAATCCTACTCCAGAGTCAGAGGCCAAGAGGAATAGACAAGGGTCTAGGCCTGCTGGGTCGGGAGGGCCGTCTTTCTCGTCGATCTCCGCCAACCTACCGAGGGTTCTTGTGACCTTTGGGGATAGTGTAGGCGTGAGGATGGAGATGTCGGCGTTCGACCACATTAAAGGCACCGTCATAGACCGGATTCTGGACACTCCTAGTGGAGGTTTTGTTCCGCGGTTCAGAGACACTTATCTAAGGGATGGAGTTGCAGCATTTATTTGTGCTGTGGAGGAATCGGCAAAATGGCTGTGAGAAGTGGTACCGTCAGTTAAGATCGAGGATGGGACTCAGGCAAGGCTAGTCCTGCCTGATGAACTGATCAAAAGGGTGAAAGTGACGGTGCTAGTACCACCACCAAAAATGGAGGCCACTCAGTTGGTCAAGCTCATGGGGATGCAAAACCCAGAAATTGAAACTTCGAAGTGGAAAATCCTACAGTGCATTGAGCGGGGACCTGCAAGCCTCCTCTGCCTAGGATTGGATGAGGCATCGGCCAGACAATTAAAGGCAAGAGATGGGAAAGCCTTCCTGGGGACTGTAGAGGTCACTTATAAGTGGAAATCTAAGGACCCGGATGAGAAGGGCGAGAGAGAGAATCAGGAGAAGGCGTAGGGCTCAGTTTGATATGGCTGACCCTCAAACAATGATTCTGCAAATTAACTTGCACCACAGTAAAAGCGCCTGGGTGGTCCTAACCAGATACTTAAATGTGAGCCACAGATTACCAGCGCTTGCGCTAGTGCAAGAACCGTGGCTGGTCAGGAACCGTATAAGGGGTCTGACTGCAGCTGGACGCACCTACGCAAGTGGGAAACATGAGGGGCACAGAGCATGTGTGATAGTCACGCTGATTCAAGAATTCTCAACTAAAGACCTTGCGGTGGTTAGAATTCGAGGTAAGAGCGAGGTAAGTGGGGATCAGGGAGTTCATTGTGGCCTCCACTTACTGCGCCCACAATAGAGAATCGCCCCCTGCAGAATTACGTAAGTTAGTTCGGTACTTCAGGGAGAAAAATATAGGTATCTTAGTGGGCTGTGATGCCAATGGTCATAATGGGGTGTGGGGCAGCACAGACACAAATGAGCGAGGTGAGGAGCTCCTAGCCTTCTTGATTGAAGAAAACCTTGTGGTTTTAAACACAGGTGCCGAGCCAACATTTGTCACTTCAAACAGAATGGAGGTTCTAGATATCACCTTCTGTAATAGACAAATGGTAAGGTGGGTGCATAACTGGCAGCTTTCGGATGAGCCCTTCATGTCTGATCACCGGATCATCACTGCTACGATGAGGGGAGTTGTCTCCCATTTGGTGTGGCTTAGAAACCCGAGAAGGACAAGGGAAGGTTTCAATTCCTCGGTGAGGAGGCGTATGTCAGACTTCCATGTTAAATATGGTACATCAAACGAACTGGAAAATACTGAGGCATACATCAGGACTGCAATTTCCACATCGTTTGAGGAAAATTGCCTTCTCTCGCGGATAAACACTGGGCACGGTAAGCTTAAGTGGAACAGCGAGTTAGAGGCAAGATGGAAAGAGACTAGAAGGCTCATTAATAAGGCAAAGAAGAAGAAAACGGCGGAGACATGGCAGGCTTATAAAGGCAGCCAAGGTCTCTATAAAAATCTTATTAAAGAGGTTAAACGTGCTTCTTGAGAAAAGTGGTGCTCAGAGACAAGCACACTGAGTGACACTGCTAGACTGATTAAGGTGTTAGCAGGTGGACCGAGGGGAGAGCTTAAGTTTGTCAAGAAGACCTATGGTAGCTTTACTGACACCCCGGAGGAAACTCTGCGTCTGCTTATGAGGAACAGTTTTCCCGATATTAGACCGGTAGGGGACGGTGCTCAAAACTTCCAACATACTGGGCTAAGGGCGGACTGGAATATTGGTGGGCAGGTGAACTCAGTGCAAAAGGAGAGAGAGGCGATTCTGTCTTTTGAGCCTTTTAAAGCGACTGGATTAGATAATACTCCAGCACTACTACAAAATTGCTTGGAAGAAATAATAGGGCCACTGACAGGATTACTCAGAGGCTGTGTTGCCTTAGGTTGCCCCGGGCAGTGGCTCAAAACGAAAGTTATATTTATCCATAAACCTGGAAGGAAAGGTTACACAGAGGTAAAGGACTTCAGACCTATCAGCCTTACATTTTTCTTGTTAAAGACATTGGAAAGGCTGGTGGAACACTATTTGAAGGAGGGAACTTTGAAGCAGTATCCGCTTCATCAGGACCAACACGCCTACCGAACTGGTAGGTCAGTGGAGACTGCGCTGTTGTCAGTCGTGGACTTTATTGAGGGTCAGATCAACAACAAGGGGATATGTATTGGGGCTTTTCTTGATGTGGCTTTCAATAGTACCTCTAGACTGGCCATCAGGAGAGCAGCTGTGGATCACGGGATTTGTGATGGAATTATAAATTGGATTATGAGTTCCTTGGAAAACCGTATAAGTACTGCATCCTGGATGGGGTGCACGATAGATGGGATGGTCTCGGAGGGCTGCCCGCAGGGTGGAGTGTTTCCCCTTTGCTGTGGAGTCTTGTCGTGGACGGCCTACTAAGGACGCTCAGTGGAACTGGTGTCAAGGTAGTAGGATGACATAGCTATCCTTATTAGGGGACCATTTGAAGAGGTCCTCAAAGACCTGTTTTAAGAGGCACTCAAGGTAACAGAAGCATGGTGCAGGGAGAATGTACTATGAATTCAAGGAGAGAAATCTGTGGAACTCATCTTCACTAGGCGATATAAAACTAAATTGCTGGAGATGATGGAAGTTGGTAATACCATAATAAGCTACGTTGAGAGTGCTAATTATCTGGGATTTATTCTGGATAGGAAGTTACTCTAGCGTTAGCACTTGGAGGATAAGTGCAAAAAAGCCATGGAGGAGCTCTGGATAGAACCTCAGGATAAGATACTGTCTCTTAAAAAGGAAAAAAAACTACAAAATCCATAATCCTGCAGGAGAGGCATGGGCGGAGTATAGACCCAGACATGGTGAAATCTGGTTCACCGATGGGTCCAAGATCAAGGAAGGAGTTGGAGCAGGATTTAGTGGACCGAGACACCAAGACAGTTCTTGTTATCGCCTGGAGGTCTACAACTCTGTCTTCCAGGGAGAGGTCCACGCGATCAAACTATGTGCTGAGGAAATAATAGGGTCTGGCAGGAGAGGCAAGATCTTCTGGATTTGCTCGGACAGTCAGGCAGCTCTGAAGAGTTTAGGTAAGGCTAATACCAGCTCTAGGCTGGTGGCTGAGACTACAGCTTCTCTAGCAGAGCTAAGTAAGTATAATTCACTCTACCCAACCTGGATTCCAGGACATTCTGACTGGATAGGGAATGAGAGAGCTGACGCCTTAGCAAAACAAGGGTGTACAACTCAAGGACTGTTGCTGAGTGCAGTGGGCATACCGCCTCAGGAGAGGATCACGGCACATATAGACAGGTTGTGCAGGGAACAATGGAATGTAACTTTGGGGTGTAACAAATCCAAGGTACTGTGGGGTTACTCAGGAGATTTGTGGGGCAAAGAACTACTCTCCTTAAGTAGACATCAACTCAGAGCTACTGTAGAGCTGGTTACAGGCCATGGGAATCCGAGGGGGTTCCAATACAAAATTGGAAAATCTAGGTCCCCTGTGTGCAAGAGATGCGACGAGGACCAAGAGGAATGCCCAATCCACGTACTCTGTAAGTGTCCTGCTTTGGGAGCTGCAAGGAGAAAGTGGTTTGGATGGCAGGAATGTACACCAGAGGATATCAGAAGATTTAGCATCAGGTGGGTACTTGATTTCTGCAAAGAGGTAGGTATCCACTAAGCTAGTCCTGTGGTAGGGATGGGAAGAGAGTACAAAGGCTGCAGCTAAGTGCTCTACACCAATAAGGTCCCTCCGAGTTTTAGTAATATTAATAATAATAAAATGCCAACTTTGATAAAAATCAGGCATATTGATAAAGTGATTTACTTTTTAAATGTAGGCCTATTTAATTACTTTGATTAATCTCCATTAATAAAGTAAATGAATATATTTTAAAATTCAAATTCATATTTTACCAAGCCTATTTTTTATAAATTTGGCAGACATCTGCTTCAAATATAGACGTAAATTTATAAGAAAAACAGTAAGAAACGCACAAAGAAATTACTATATTATATTTTGAACTAGGGGCTCTAAATAATTTTCTTAAAGTAAATATTTCAGCAAACAAATACATGAACGTCATTTTAACGTCAATATATGAAAAAATTCACACTTAAATAAAGCCATTATTTCAATATTGTACAAAATAAACACTTAACTAAAATACAAAATAATATATGCCTGCTGCTGTATAGAGTTAACAAATTTTATTTTCACATAATATTGTCTTCATTCTACTTTCACATACGATATTTTTGCATTTTAAATCAGGTAGGCCTGCTGCAATTAAAATCTAGTAGGAGAACCTCTGCTACGGAAGCGACAGAATTTATCTTTAAATAATTGATGTCGTCCATACTACCCTCGCTGACTTTCTTTTTCATAAATCAAGGAATTAGACCAATGACTGTTAATCTTAATTTGAATAACATTTATTTGTGTTTATCTGCATTTAATTATATAAAGTGTAAAAGCCTTCCTCGAAAACTACATTCTTTTTTCTACTTTCAAATAATGAAAGATTTTTCCAGCCTATTAAGCACAGATTTAGATTTTTATTGTAAATATTGAGGTTTTAATTCTAAGAAAAAAGGGGTTTCCCTGTATGGTGTTAATCATTTCAATAATTTCTATTTGTGTTTATCTTCATTTAATTATATTTTTGAGTGAAATAGTCGCACATTAACTTCATTCTGGGTAAATTATTACTAATTCTTCTTTCTCAAGTGATTTCAAAGATTTAAGCCCACCAAAAACAGTTCGTATACTGAATAAAATTGTTGTTTCGAATAATGTAGCCTATATAAGTCTAAGTATGTTAGTTTATAAATGGATGTTTTCTTTCTACACACGGTTTTACAATTAAAAATGAATAAAATGGTATCTTTTATACAGCAGTCTGAGTCTTAATGTCATGGTAAACTACAATTTTCTTCTTAACTAGTCTATTTCAATTATAAATTGATTACAATAAATTTTTAATTTTTTCAAAACAATTCCCTTAATTTTATTTAAATTTTTTAATTTTTTTTTACATAGGGTGCGGGATATAAAATAATAGACTGCACCCTATTTCCCCCCTTTTTTTCTTCAATTCTATTTTCTAAAATTTTTGTTTCTTTTACTATTTAATCCTCATTGATATCAATATTAGTGTAAGGAGTGTCATGATATATTTATAGATGGACTTGACACAACTAAGAGGTAGGTCTAACATTTTTTTTTCTAATTGTTTTTACATTTTTCTCAACTTTTAAAGTTAATTTTTGTTTAGACCTTCATTTTTTTGTATTTTACAATGAGGAACTAAGTTTATATATTTCTATTTAGTTCTAGAATTTAGTATAGACTATATTTTAATTTAATTATTTCTATTTAGTTCTAGAATTTAGTATATATTTTTCTGTATTTTGTGTAATAGATTTTGTGTGTGCTAAAATAATAATACGTCTCTTTATGTTTTCAATTTATAGACTCTAGTGTAGGCTATATTGTTCTGTATTTCGTGTAGGCGAGTATACCGTTTAGCTCGTAGGCCTAATACAATAAAGGCGTTCTTTATGAAACACCAAGTTATTTCAACCGCTTATTTTATATGGGAGTTTTAATTAACTATAGGCACTAGGGGTATAAAATTAATATTTTATAGGCTACACTATATTTCATAACATTTCTCATTAGAGCTAAATTTTTCTAAAACGTCTTCTGGTAACGTGTAACAAACGGAATATATCTTCCTGTCAGTCATTTCAATACAGATTTTTTTTCAAAAGCAATCAAATAATGTCAATCAGTAAATCCTACAAAAGCAATACAATAACAATCTCGCACAATAGCTGACTTTTAGTAAGCCACCGCTGTTTCGCGTCTTATGATGCTTCTGAGCTTTAACGGTTGATGACTGGAAGAAACGCTATTTATGAATAAAAAGCCGCGTACGTCCTGTGAAGAAGCGGCGAACGGCCCCTTGAATCATGCAACTCTGGGCTGATCCATTGGTCCCGTTTGACGTTCCACGTGCAGACCTACTCGCCTCCACGGGGTACAGGATGGGCAACGCATTTCCCGGTCTATGCGGCAACGTTCAGTCCTGGTAATGCGGCAAGAGCGTAGGATGCTTTTTGTGACGCATTTTTTGTTAAAATGCATAAGCGCGGCCACCTACGGTATTTTAGGAAATTGTTTAACACCACCAAATAGGACGATATCCACAGGAATATATTTTTACTAATTTTAAAAATACTTGACTAAGTGAATAAGTAATTGCTTACTTGCTGCCGCGTTTCAAAACATTCGTACCTTTTACGAAGCTAACCCTCTACTGGCTGTATCGGTTATTCACAACTTATACCTCCGCACTGAATTTTTTACCCTACTTTAAATAGAAAAAAATAACTTTCCTAGGTCAAATAAAAAAACCTGTATATACTTTTTTTATATACTTCATAGGTATGTTTCAATATAAATATATAAAATTCACCTTCTTTGGCAGTAACAAAAATAATAGATATCAATATAGCTTAGGGACATGTTTTTGTTACATATAGTTTAAATGCTAAACACGAAATACAGTTGTGACATCACAAAGCATTTGTATCACTCCTCGCATATTCACAACTTCTACATCCGCGATGAATTTTTTACCCTACTTTAAATTGAAAAAAATAACTTTCCTAGGTCAAATAAAAAAACCTGTATATACTTTTTTATATACTTCATAGGTATGTTTCAATATAAATATATAAAATTCACCTTCTTTGGCAGTAACAAAAATAATAGATATCAATATAGCTTAGGGACATGTTTTTGTTACATATAGTTTAAATGCTAAACACGAAATACAGTTGTGACATCACAAAGCATTTGTATCACTCCTCGCATATTCACAACTTCTACATCCGCGATGAATTTTTTACCCTACTTTAAATTGAAAAAAATAACGTTCCTAGGTCAAATAAAAAAACCTGTATATACTTTTTTATATACTTCATAGGTATGTTTCAATATAAATATATAAAATTCACCTTCTTTGGCAGTAACAAAAATAATAGATATCAATATAGCTTATGGACATGTTTTTGTTACATATAGTTTAGATGCTAAACACGAAATACAGTTGTGACATCACATAGCATTGGTATCACTCCTCGCATATTCACAACTTCTACATCCGCGATGAATTTTTTACCCTACTTTAAATTGAAAAAAAGTAACTTTCCTAGGTCAATAAAAACAATTCTTGTGGATATCGTCTTATTTGGTGGTGTTCAACAATTTCCCAAAATATCGTAGGTGGCCGCGCTTATGCATTTTAAACCCGTCGCCTCTATCTTGTGAACAGGTTCCTCAGTCCCGTTTTCCCTATTGCCTTATCCTTACATTATAGGAAATTATGGAGCATCTCCTGGTCTAGGTTTTCTGTTTCAGGATGTTTGCCGTCCATCAACACAATCTAGAACATGAAGTATGGAAAAGTTTTCCTGTTGACGATCTGCAAATCTACGGTGAACAACCAACTCCATTATCCACCATCCACAGAGGTTTGATATCTGTAACCAAGATTCATCTGTCGAGCCCTGTGTCTACCGCTAGAAGAGGACATCACACCATTAGATTGTGTTAAATAGGTAAGCACAGTGATTAAAACTAGACTAGAATAGTAGATATTTGATTATACTAGCATTCCTTCATATATGTAACAGACGTATGATTAAACCAGATTTAAAACAACTTATTACTTATGTCAACATACGATATATCAAATTATCAGTTTCTTTGATTAAATTGTTGCAATAACTCAATGTATAATAAAGTATTAAAGTAAATAGTATATAAATAATAAAGAAACAGCATTTAAATAAATAACTACGACCTTCTATCTTAATAACTATTGAAGAAACAAAATATAGATAGATTTAAATTAAACACTGTAAACTCAAATTTTCGTTGTAACAATAGTAACAAAATAGCCAGACTAAATATATATTTCATATTTCTTACTGAATTTCATTAGTCAATGTTCCGGTAAATTACCAATAAATATTAAACAAATATTACTCACAATTTTTAATAATTTCAGTGTATTAAATTAGGTGCACAGTTTGTAAATGTCCAATAATATGAGTTATTAATGTAGAGATGTTTCAATTGTTTTGTTACTGTGGAAACTCTTACAAAAACATTACACAATTATGTCTCATTTATTAATTTGAAATATAATATTATAACACGTTTAGCATATTTATTATGTTACGATATACAAGGGTAATTTATTGTTTCAGGTGGCTTACAACTGAACGCTACCAACGCAGGTGGTTCTGAAGTCTTAAATACCACAACACTTCGCTAGTCGGCTAAGTTACGTCTTATACATTGTTTTAAAACTATACATAACCTTATTGTAAAGATTTGTTCAAATTGTATTTTGATATAAATGAAAATTAAACGAAACTGGTTGTGATAATTTGTGTCACTTTATTTATAAATAAATAAACCCATGAACAGACTTTTTAGATTTTACAAATATTAAAAATAAATTAACAAAATATTTTAAACACAAAATTTCTATGTATGCAAAAGCTACTATTAATTTAATTTCATTATATTGGTTTTTGTGTTGCTTATCTGTTTATGAAATTTGGGAAGATTTTCAAAATAATTCAAATAAATTACCATGAAATTTTAAAACTTCTGAATTTGAAGTGAAATTTCTATCTATGCAAAAGTTATTATTTATTTAATTTAATTTTATTGCTTTTATTTGTTTTGATTTTTAAAATAATTCAAATAAATTAACATGACATTCTAAAACTTCTGAATTTAAACTGAAATTTCTATCTATGCAAATGTTATTATTTATTTAATTTAATTTTATTGCTTTTCGGGTTTGTTTAATTTCACAAACACAATGGCATTAAAACAGTATCCTGCGACTACTATGTCACTGCCTCCAAGGTCTGATACACAAAAAACTTGTGAGCTGCAGATTAAATTCTTCACTTCATTTGAAAAGGGTAGTTTTTGAGTTCCGTATATTTGCTAGTTGTATTTTGTGATATTTAAGTTTTTTTTATAAAAGAAGGGATCTACAAACCTCAAATGGGAGGAATTCTTCTTGCGGCCTTATTGATAGTAATTCTCCGTCGTGTCAGCCTTTATACTTCAAGGCGTGGCTAAAGTGCGAGTACCTTTCCCACAGTGATGTGAATATAATTCAGTATATTACGTAAAACTTTTGAAAGTACAATGTAGATGCTTAATGGAGTTTTACCAAATAAATCTACTTGAAGTGATTTAATGTTACAGCAATAAACAAACAGGCAATTATAGATACTATTGTAGTTTATTTAAATTGTTTTTGTTGAATTGTTCTAATAATTGATTCTTAATAACTCTTATTTGGCCCCTTTTCTTTCAACTTCAGGCTTTACTTTAAAAATCTTTTTTAAACAAAATACTACTTTTGTTATTAATAAATTAAAATAAATTTTAATGATAACTTCTCTCTTGTCACACACATACCTCAAGATGACTTCCTAAACATTTTGCCTAGTAATTGGCAAATTTTCTAAATTAAATAATAAAAAGTGAATGTTGGGGGGGAAATCATTTCAAACAAATACTCCCGAGTTTAATAGATATTATTTGTGAGCTCAATATATAATAGTAAACAAATAAAGAAATAACAAATCAACTCTCACAATACTTGTCAAGTCTTCAACGTATTCAGACTCAAGACTCGTTTCGACAACCAAATTTTGTTCATCAGTGACGAGCAGCGATCATAAGACAAGGTTTATAGGCCATGGTCTCACCAGGTCTAAAATTTTGCTAAACATTTTCACACACTAAACCCATTATAGTGCTTTTAAAATTAGCATGGAAGAAACATTGACATTGGCCATCCACTGCATAATTTTCAGCTAATAATTCAGTGTTAATTTTAAAATAATAATAAATAATTAAAAAACAACAGTCAGTGAAAATTGTAAAATATGAAGAAGCTTTGTTTGGAGTCCACATTTAAATTATATTATTTATTATTAAGAAGCACTAAGTTTATTAAAAGATTCAATCTCCCTTAATTTAAAATAATTCTCGTCTTGTTAATATAAATGTGTACTGTTTGATATCAACACACCTGCGCGTTCGCACAAACTTCTCTTATGCATTAAACGTACTAAAATAACATATATTATGTATATTATTGTAAATAGAGAGGAGAAAGTTTTTATTACTAAATGTTACACAATAGGCCTACAGATTAAGCCTCTATTATAAATTTGAAAGACCAAAATATTAACTGTTGTAAACATATATTTTATTATTATTTATAGTGATTTTTGTAATAAATTTTATTCTTCATGACGTCTAGCGAAACTCTAAATTTCCATTAAAAAAATTAACTGCTCCAAAGACTTATAATTTAAGTAAATTAGTGACAATTTTTCTCTGACACTGACTAAGATCGCCTAGAGTAGCTACAGGCGGTTACTGGAGTGAAGGGATTGTTTTTAATAAGGAAATTTGTATGTAAAGTAAGTACTTAAGGGAGATTATAAAGAAATTAAGAGTTTTTAAGTGTTTGCAAAATATATTAAGTTGTAAGTGTTTTTTTTATATTAATAAATATTAGCCTATAAAGTGCTACGAAGTGATAGGTTTTTTCAAGATAGAGGGATTAGTAAACTTTAACAATATAATTGTGCAGAGGTTAGAACCCAAAGGCAAAGGTAGAATCCAAAACGACTCTCAAACGCTCAGGTGCCACAAAATTTTTTAAATTATATTTTCAGCCTAACAGAAAAGTTTAATAATTACTTGGTCGTTTAGTTATAAATTCAAATTCTTCGTCATGAATTTTAATCAGGTTATTCTATAGTTCACCACTGTACACGATAGAACGATCCCAGATAACGACCCATGAGACTGGAGCGATAACATTGAGCTTAACAACCTGTATTAGGAGAACTGAACTCATGAGTCGACGTATATATCAGAATTTTTTATTAAATGTTGACCATCTCCGGATATTCCGTATCATGAAAGCATAAGTTGTAACTCATTTCATGTCATGTAGCATAAATAAAGAATGTTTTGTCATGTAATAAATAAATGTCATGTTATTAAATTTAAAATGTTTGCATCCTTTATTGGGTAAATTAAAGGTTTGGTTGTAGGTATTATAAAGTATCTTATATAATATAAAAACGATTATGTATATATATATATATATATATATATATATATATATATATATATATACATGATATACATATATAACATAAACATTTCTATAAGAATATTTCTGTGGTGTGTTTGTGTGTGTGTATGTTTATTATTGAGCAAATTAAAAGTAAGGTGGTAGGTATAAAAACGATTATATATATATATATATATATATATATATATATATATATATATATATATATATATATATATATATTAAATATGGTGGTATGTTTTCTTGTAATATAGTTAATATTTTTAAAATATTTCGAAAACAATAATAGTTTTAATACATATATTATTCAAAGATTTTCGCCGATAAAACAGTACCAGCATCTTCAGGAAAAATAATTATGTAATAAAATAATTTTACAAAAATTAAATCATGTGTACTAGAAACAACCATATGTTTATAAATATTGCACTTTATGTAATTTTTTCCATAACATTAATGACCTTATAAATAGTTTGGTGCCTTTATCTCACTTGAATATGTTTATATTAAACAAAAAATATACAAATCGTTTTTGGCTACTCATTGAACAATGGACACAGATCTCTCGAAATGGAAAATATGAAATTAATAAAAGAATTAAACAAAGGGTTAAAGATGAATATATGTAAAACATTAGAAATTTATAAACATAAAGTTAAAAACAGATTAATTGATGAACAGATTCAAGTGAGATCAAGGCACCAATTTATGTATAAGGTCATTGATGTTATGGAAAAAATTACATAAAGTCCAATACTTATAAACATATGGTTGTTTGTAGTACAAATTATTTAATTTTTGTAAAATTTAATTTTGTTACATAATTATTTTTCCGAATATGCTGCTACGGTTTTATCGGCGAAAAGCTTTCAATAATATATGTATTAAGACTATTCTTGCTCTTGAAATATTTTAAATTTAATTTAATTTGATATATATATATATATATATATATATATATATATATATATATATATATATATATATATATTTAATATACATATATTACATAAACATTTCTATAAGAATATTTCTGTAGTGTGTTGCCACATATATCCTTTATTTGAGTATATTTACTCCACCCTTATAGACTATTTATCTTGGCCCTCCCTATCCTATATTAGTGTAGGACTATAATCCTGTTACTTGTTAACATTAAGGGTTTCTATATATGCAAGGCAAAATTACGATGTTTGCGTCTTATGCTGTTCTCCTAAAACCACCTGACGAAATACACGTCATTCATTGACTCACCTTACATCCTGACGATGACCAGTTTAACGACGAAACAACCAAATAGTTCGAGTCAAAATATGACCCTACCCTACATTGCCTGTTTAACCCCATTCACCTGTGAATTTTCGAACGGGATCTGCTGCTGAAATGTGTACCTAGGCAAATTAAAAAAAAACAGCTCTTTCATTAAGCTAGCTTAAATTTTAAATGAATTCCCAAGGATGAATTCTTTATAACAGGACCTCTTTGTATCAATATCATATAGCATTTATATCATTTTGTTTGTTTCTATATCTACAAGAAGCTTTATAAATTGCTTCTACAGGAAATTGTATTACTAAATTAATTGGAACTTTCAACTGAACCAAATAACTGGTTAGTAATTATCAACATATTTTTTCGTTACTTAAAAATTTTGTTAAATAATATTTACAAAAAATATGCATATTGAATGCTGACATAAAAATACACTAATGTTAATTTATTAATCAGAATTATTTAATAACTTCTCTAAGTCTTTTTATATCACTTTTTAGTTTTACAGTTCCTAAGTACCAATGCCAAAATAATTGAAGTTTTAGGTTCATTCTGCACTTACGTGTAAGTATTTATATTTTTAAAAAAGTTATAAAATGTTTATTATATTATTTTTAAAAAACCTTGTTTCCAGCTAGTGATTCTTTGAACACTCAAGACTTACAACTTTACTTGATTCTCAACTGCAATATCTGATATCTTAGTTACCTCAGGATGACATTATATAGTCAAAACTATCAATTTAAATATCATTTACTTTTCCTTGACTTTAGTGTTTAGTAAACTACTGGTATTTTTTGTTTACCATTTAATATTTTTGGTTTTATAATATTATTTATCAATTAATAATCTCCTACATTAATTAATACCTTCTTACACACATTTAGGTGTCAGTGAAGTCGTCGTTTTAGTGAAATTTAAATTATACTCCTTAATATTATATGAATTTTTATTTATAGTTTTTTTTTATAACAAATTAATTTTTATGATTTTGCGGTTCTTAGATCTACCTGAGTTAATTGTAAATGCAGATCCCTGGATTTGTTCCTTACTGCCTTAGGGAGATCGACTGGCCATCTCTTGTAATTTTATGTTGTGACTTTGAATGACGAAATGTTTCCCGTCACTGTAGAAATATATCCGGAGCCATGTTAAAGAAACAGAGAAATATCGTAGTTATGTTTTTGGTCGTGGTTTCTAAACCACTAGCCACGCATTACTTTACTTTCAACGTTTCTCTTTTGAAATCTATCCCTTGTACTCTCTTATCTGATTTGTTACACCCTCTCGTTCCACATCGAGGCTTAGCCTATGGGTCTTGCTAATCTGACCTTTGATCGGACAGATTGCACTATGACTGACCATCTATGTCTACTTATTTCAACATCGCATAAATGTTGTATTACTTTGTTAAAATTGAAATTTTTAAAAATAATTCAATTCATTTAAAAATTTTTTTTTCAAATTGGTACAAAAGGTACACACACAAACGCACTCTCGCGCATACACACGCGCGCGCGCTCATACACACACACACACACACAGAAGCGAGCGCGCGGGAGCGCACACACACACACACTCATACACACACACACACACACACACACACACACACACACACACACACACACACACAAACACATACACACTCACACACACACACACACACACACACACACACACACACACACACACACACACACACACACATACACACACACACACACACACACACACACACACACACACACACACACACACACATACACACACACACACACACACACACACACACACACACACACACACACACACACACACACACACACACACACACACACACACACACATACACACAATGACGCGAAAGCGTCCGAGAAATGATCACCCTCCCATGTATTGGTGGAATAATGACATCACCAACAGTCGCCAGGAGGCCATCCGAGCAAGAAGAAGCGTCACTAGAGGCAGGAAAAAAACGAACTATAGCGACCGGAAGGAATCCTATAAAGCTGCGCGGCTCAAACTGGTTAAGGCAATCAAAAGCAGTAAGGCACACTGCTGGCAAGAACTAGTGGAACAGGTAGAAGGTGACCCATGTGGCAGACCATATAAAGTGGTTATGAAAAGAGTAAAACCTCAATCACAGGCCTCACCCACCTGTCCGGTTCTATTGGGGAGGATTGTCACGGACTTCTCCCCGCGACAACAACAGCTACAGATAGGTAACTTCTGCACTGACGATCCGGTCCCACCGATAACATTAGAGGAGCTAATGTCTGCGAGCTCAAGATTGAGAAACAATAAGGCACCAGGACCCGACGGTATCCCGAACATTGCCCTGAAAAGAGCCATAAATATAGCGCCAGGGATGTTCCTACATATGTACAATAGATGCGTACAGGAAGGGCACTTTCCTACCAAATGGAAGCTGCAGAGACTTGTCCTTTTGTCAAAAGGAAAAAAGCCACCGGACGAACCATCATCATATCGTCCACTCTGCATGCTTGACTCGGCGGGAAAGATTCTTGAGCGGATTATGTATACAAGAATAGAGGAAATAGTTGAAAAGCATCTGTCAGATAGTCAGTATGGTTTTCGGAGAGGAAGGTCAACGGCTGATGCGATTAATATGGTAGTTAGCACAGCAAAGGATGCGACTACAGGAGACAGATGGACTGAGGGTGAGAAAAAATACTGCGCAGTAGTCACTCTGGATATGCAAAATGCATTCAACTCTGCAAGGTGGGGTAGAATAATGGAAGCACTGGACCAGTTCGATGTCCCTAAGTACATGCAGAAGTTGGTGGCCAGCTACTTCACTGACCGACTTCTGCAATATGACACAGATGAGGGACAAAAAATGTATAAAGTTAGTGGAGGAGTGCCACAGGGCTCGGTCCTGGGACCGCTCTTGTGGAATGTAATGTACAACGGTCTCCTTGAAGTGAAGATCCAGAGAATGGTATCGCAGGTCGCGTTTGCAGACGATGTCGCCCTGGTTATTGTGGGAAAGTTTCTGGAGGACATACAAAACCTGTTTAACGAAACATTCAGGAAATATGCCGACTGGATGAGGGAAGCAGGACTCAAGATAGCAATGCATAAGACAGAGGTAGTGCTCATAACTAGCAGGAAGAAAAGGGAAACAATTACACTGCAAGTTGGGGAGCATGTGGTTGTGTCTAAGGCGTCAGTACGATACTTAGGAGTAATGATAGATGCACGTCTCAACTTCAAGGATCAAGTAGTGCATGCCAGTTCCAGGGCGGCAGCAGTTGGAGGAGCATTATCCCGCATCATGCCGAATGTGGGTGGTCCTAAACCAAGAAGACGAGCGCTCCTTGGGTCAGTTGTGACATCAATACTGACCTATGGTATTGCCATTTGGGCAAAGGCACTAGAGCTACAAGAATGCCAAAGAAGAATTTACCCAGTTTGCCGGGAAATGGCATTAAGGATCACCAGCGCGTTTAGGACTGTCTCTAGGGACGCTGCTCACGTGATCTCGGGACTACTGCCGATCGAGATTATTGCAGAGGAATATAGGAGACGGTATCGGCGAAGAACCCGAGAACCGATGGAGGCAAAAGATTTCAGAACAAGGGAAAGGGAGTTGAGTCTACAACGATGGCAAGTGAAGTGGGATGGTTCTGAAAGGGGCAGGTGGACCCACCAGCTCATCCCACGGATAGCGGAATGGACCAACCGTCAGCACGGTGATCCCAACTACTACCTGACGCAGCTACTTACTGGACATAGATGCTTTCGACAATACTTATATAAGTATAAGCAAGAGGACTCACCGAATTGCCCAGTATGTCATGGAGCAGAAGACGACGCGAGGCATGTGTTCTTCACATGTCCAAGATTTGACCCACAGCGAAGAGAATTCGAAAGGCTAACCAACGTGGCGATTACGCAAGAAAATTTAGTAGAGAAAATGCTCGCATCAGAAGCTATATGGAACGCCACAACGGACTTCACCAGAGAAGTGATTACAGAACTGCGGAAGGAAGAAAAGAAAAGGAAAGTACACCCAGCTAATAGTTAGTTGAGGAAAAAGATGTGAGAGCGTAAGCGCTAATGCCGCCCCGTAAGGTAGTGCCTAGCGGCGGTCCCGCGGGGAATTAAGGCTTTTGGAAAGAGGAGAAGATGGGTTTTTTAGTCGGTAGGCGTCTCGGCTCCATACTGAGATGAATCCGACACTACCCATAACATCGGGTGTATTTTGAAGATCTTTCCCCCACCTCCTTAAAAAAAAAAAAAAAAAAAAAAAACACACACACACACACACACACACACACACACACACACACACACACATACACACACACTCACACACACACACACACACACACACACACACACACACACACACACACACACACACACACACTCACTCACACGCACACGCACACACGCGTGCACACACACACACACACACACACACACACACACACACACACATACGGCAGACTTGCAACGCAGGTTATAATTGTGACAGATAAATGTCATGAAGTAATATATTTATCCGCGGCTACTGCTAATAGTATAAATTGTGACATCCAGTGGACAGGATAGCTTTACTAAAGTACAAAGGCTCCCAACTAGTTACCCGGCCATTAAGAAATATACCAATAATTCACTAGTTAATAACTCTCAAGGTGTAAACATTCTTAACGTATGTCATTTTAAGAATAATGATTAAAAAATTAAAAATCACATTTGTTGCAAGTGCGTTTTCTTTTTTAAATATTTGGTTACAATAATATCATAAATTTCCATTGTTAATAATTCAGTGATTTTTAATACTACTAGCCTACACTCACCTATTTTTTTATTGTTTTTTTTTTAAATCCAACACCTAGGCTATAGCCCGTAAAACATTTAATTATATTAGCTCATTTCCATTATATGTCACACAAAAGAATATTGTAGACTGCTAGATATCAACCATAATATAGATAATGTGAATGGAGATAACACTTGTATAATTTGACCGATGAATGTATTGATTATATTGGTATATTACATAATAAAAGATATTAAGGTATAATAATACAATACCTATAAACACTACTATACAATATTATGGTAAGACGTAAGTGATACAGGTAAACTTCATTTAGAAAAAAAATGAAATATAAATTTTAAAATTCACAAAAACCTTTAAGTTGATTTGGAAAATTATAAACTAAAAAACGTGGAAAATTCCTTAACACTATTTTGACACGAGCCTAAAACATATAAAATAAAACCAAACACACCCTGATGTTTACTTTAGAAATTTCGCCTTTTAAAACGCATTACTAATTTTTAAAATCTTGTTTAAAAAACTCTTAGAGAAAATCCAAGTTTTTATTTTTAGATAATTTTTTCATGACTACAATTCGTCATTATTAATCTTGAGGAGTTAATAACAGAGCTTCGTTCATACAAAACACTTATATTGTTAAATGTTATGCAAAACCGTTCTGTACCGTATTGTCAATACTTCATTTCAGCTTGTGTTTTAATATTCCTTCTTTGATATATTCTTCGCGTGCTTTAGTGCATCTTTAAGTTATATATTTTGATATTTCTGTTGCTGTAGTGGAGAAGAGGATTTCTATTGAGAAAGTTTTATTTACTGATTGAAATATACATCCAAGTTTAGAGACGAAAGCAATCCCTTGTCCATCATTTCATATTTTTGGTTTTGTTTCAGAATATGTTTTCCGCCATGTTTTAATTTTTTGGCAAACAATAGAAATAATCTTATATGATTTTCAACAATGGAATCTAAAGAGAAGGGAATTATAGGGCCTATACTAAATAATATCAATTTTTAAGGCCCAAAAAATTACTTTCTGATTATTTCTTCATTTTTATTTATATTTTCTTATATATAGTCCCACTTCATTATATATATATATATATATATATATATATATACACAGTATATATTTGTAGCTTTGCAACACTGTTTTCTTGTAATCATTTATCACTTTCACTATATGTACTTAATCAAGAATCAAACTTGGTATTTATGCGATTTAACTTTCAAAGATTGGTAAAATCTCCATCATCAAGCATCAATAACCGGGTGTTGTAGTAGTAATTAGGAAAATTAAAATAGTTATGTGAAAGTACAGCGAAGCAGTATCAACGGTCCAAACCCAAGGGATCAACAAACAATAAGTAATTTTTTATTTTTTTGAATAAATTTAGCAAACAGAACTTTAAAAACAGTAAATTCAGAACAACTTTAAATTCTTTAGTATAAAATAATAATCTACTTCTTTTTCACCATGTTCTAATTTATAAAAATGTTCCATAATAACGACCCCTGAGAAAGAGAAATTAACAGTCATTTTAAACTTTATTGTAATATTCTAAAGCATCAAGAGTCCACCTTTGTGTTTTTTGTAATTGTAATATTAATTAAGGAATCAATCTTGTTACAGTATTAAGGTAAATGGGTATAATGTGTGTTAATTAAGATTAAATGGAAGTTATGTTAAAATTGATATTGGTGTTTATTAATTAGAAACCTGAAGGTGAGACAAAAGAGTGTTAAGGTAATTAAATATATAACCTAAAAGAGAAGATATATTTTAAAATAACTTAGGTTATAATATATATATATTCACAAATATTCATAAATATTATCCACAAATACATCCACAATACATGATATTGGAAGCCATCATCTTATTTTTTGAGAACGCAGGTTCTCTCATGTCTGTGAATAGATTCTTTATTATAAAATCTATCACAAAATCTGCATTTCCTAATGTTCTTCCAGGATTTTTCGGTAATCCGACAATGTTCACAAGCTGCGTCCATAGTATTTTTTACGTTATGTTTGTTGTACAAATATTCCCCTTTGAAACGTATATAATCATAAATTTCTCTCTTTATGCTCAACTCTTTCTTAGTTCGGCCTCTAATATTCACGCACATCTGGACGTCTGCTTCTTTACTGTGCTTTCTAACGAAATGCCGAGACAAATAGGCAAATGGATGCAAACAATAGCAGCAAAAATCTTTCCGGGGTTTCTTCTTGTTTTTCTTTGCCTCCTCAACGAAATCTCCAGAACGTTCATGACTTGTTCCTACAAAACAAAACACAAAATTTTAAAAATTCATGTAAATTCATCAAAAATTTACCTAAACGTATAGTGTTATTTGAAAATTTTGAAGTGGGTTACATTATTGTCGCATTGACTAACTCCACGCTGTTGAACGAACTGGAACACAACCACAATTAAAATCATCGCAATACCCCTTTCATTTCTTCATTATTTATTTACTATTTAATTTGAAAATATATACACAAATTTAGTAGTGATATATATACACAATTTTAGTAGTGTAATATATGCACACTTGTAGTAGTGTAATATATACACAAGTTTAGTAGTGTAATATATACACAATTTTAGTAGTGTAGGCCTAATATATACACAATTTTAGTAGTGTAATATATACACAAGTTTAGTAGTGTAATATATACACAAATTTAGTAGTTTAATATATACACAACTTTAGTAGTGTAATATATACACAAATTTTATCCTAATTCTGTATGTAGTATAATAGTCTTATAGTACAGTATGCTGTGTTTGGTCTCAAAGTATTCTATTAGCGTAGGAATTTGATTCAGCTTAATTTATTCTGTATTATTTATTCCAAAAACAAAAACTATTATATTAAAAGTTTTTTGCCAGGTTTGAAATTTGTCTTTAAATACTAAAAGTTTATCTAAATACGGAACATCCAAGTCCAAAACAACGTTGACTCCAAAAAATGGAATCAAGTTCGATTGAGGGAGCTGTCGATGGGAAAACTGGGAAAGTCTCGGAGGGAGCAATGATGTGTGGAGGTAAAGTAATGAATGCCGAACCTCCTAAGGATTAAAAGCTTGAACCGGGCAAAGGATTACGGCAGTTTCATCTTTAGGAAGGTCTTCACTCGGAGGGACCTACAGGTGATAACCTGCGCCGAGCTTTTAGCGTTGCACCATACAGATGGAAACTTGTCATGACTACCTGGTCTCGCACCTCCATAGCATTCATTGCTGCCGAACCCAGAGTGTCTGATGTGTGGAGGTGAAGTCAGGAATGCCAAACTCCTTCAGGATTAAACAGCCTTGGACCAGGCTCAAGGTTGCGGCAGTTTCATCTTTAGGATGCTCTTGACTCGGAGGAACCTACAGGAGATAACCTGCCTCAAGCTGTTAGCGTTGCACCATGCAGATGGAAACTTGTCATGACTACCTGGTCGCGCACCTCCACAGCATTCATTGCTGTCGAGCCCCGAGTGTCTGATGTGTGGAGGTGAAGTCAGGAATACCGAACTCCTTCAGGATTAAACAGCCCTGGACCGTGCCCAGGGTTGTGGCAGTTTCATCTTTAGGAGGGTCTTGAATCGGTGGGATCTACAGGTGATAACCTGACCCGAGCTGTTAGCGTTGAACCATACAGATGGAAACTTGTCATGACTACCTGGTCGCGCACCTCTACAGCATTCATTGCTGCCGAACCCAGAGTGTCTGATGTGTGGAGGTGAAGTCAGGAATACCGAACTCCGTCGGGATTAAACAGCCCAGGACCGGGCTCAGGTTTGTGGCTGTTTCATCCTTAGGTGGGTCTTGAATCGAAGGGACCTACAGATGATAACCTTCCCCGAGCTGTTAGCGTTGCACTATACAGATGGAAACTAGTCATGACTTCCTGGTCGCGCACCTCCACATCATCCATTGCCTTCGGACCCGGAGTGTCTGATGTGTGGAGGTGAAGTCAGGAATGCCGAAATTCTTCATGAGTAAACAACCCTGTACCGTGTACAGTCCCATCTTCAAGGAAGCCCATCTCTACTGGTCAGTGAATCCAAGAGTGGCCATTGGCTAGTAAGTACTCTTCTGTCGTAATGTGAGGAAAGAAACTAGCATTTGCGATGATAACGAGCTGAAACGGCCAAGTAAAGACAGAGTAGTCGTTGAAACGGTAAACATATCCATATCCTAATATTATTATTCTTTGTATCAATTTGTCCAATGGTTTCCAACGTTTCGAACCCTTGAATTCCTCGACGGTTAAATTTTTTGGTTGCTACCCCCGTACAATTTATTGACCCGTTTTCGTTGATAGTAAAGTTTTAAATAATTTTTTGTCAATTAATTTTTTGCTAATTAATACTGTGCAAGCACATCCCGGTATATTTTGTAACTGTAAAAACTAGTTTAGGCCTGACATACTTAGTGGATATTACTCACCATAATAGTTTTTCTTTATTAATAAAAAATCTATGCACTGAGTATAAAATAAGAACAAGGGTAGGGTTTTTATATTTTGCATCGGATAAGAGATTTGGACCTTGTTTTATATGAAGAGGTAATAGCAAACAAATATTGGATGATTGAGCGGTAACCTCTTTTCCAGAAAGGTTACGATAAGATGAGTGACGGTTCGGATGCTCGTGTAACTGCATTTTTACTGCATCTAAATTTCTTATTTCGATAGAATTTGTTGTTTCATGTTTCATCCAGCTTGTTTGTTATAGGTTTACAAAACAGAGACTGTAAAACCAGAGGGTTTTACATTTTTTTAAATAACCATGCTAGTATAAATTATTACTTTAAACGCGTAATATCCGTTGTGAAATTATATGTATAGTATTCGATATTTTGAGCTACTTTAAGACTAGGGATGGGCCGTTACCTAAAATTTTCGATTCTCAAATTTTCCTTTCGATTCTCTATTCTTTTAAGTTATATAGGCCTACATAACGACCTATTCTCTAATAATGAATTTAGTTAAAATCTTGGTCATATGGTAAAGCCTTGTAAAAGTTCCGTTTTAATGCAATAGGCTACACAAAACTTTCGACCTTGATTCATGAATAGAAATTTCTAAAGAGGTGACAAACATATCGGATAAAAGTAATGGTTTATTTAAAAATTATAGATATGAAATTCATTCACAATTACATAACTTCAGTAATAGGCATTTCTGTTTGTACAACTGGAGAAATTAAAACTGCTTTTTTTGTGATTTGTTTCGACATCTAAGCAGCGGTGGTGGAGTAGTAGCGGCAAGAGACTGGGAGAGAGAGAGCGTCGAGCCCTACCGAGTGAGAGTAAGGCAGCAGAGCGAGAAGACAAACAAAAGGATCAAAAATGCTTCCGATCGTCTTTGTTGTTGCATCATAAATAATAATAATAATACTTTCGTGATTTCACGAAGCAAACAGACACTTGCTTAATCGTATAATCCAATCAAAGCAACTAATACTTGAATAAGAGACAGTTGGTAATTTATTATATTTCCCATAAATTACACCACACACGTACGTTAACGGTTATAAAAAACAAGAATCTGAATCGGCGCTTTAATCAATGAAGAATCCAGTATCGACGGTTCCTCGATACCATTAGAACCCCTTCCTATTTAAGAACAATAGATTTTTGTGTGTGTTAAGTACAGGTTTAGTTGAGTTCTAGAATTTGGTAATTTGCCGCGACCTCTAACAGCTGCTATGAAGGTTTTGTTGCAAACGCGTGGCCTATGTGTTTGACCCAGATTTCTAGGCTAGTTTCCTTGTTGCGCAATTAGTTCAGTCTTTTCCTCGTAGCCATTATTGAATTGAATCGCATTGAGGGTGTAGTTGCACTGCGATGTAAAACCGCCGTACAGCGTAACAATGACCGCTGTTTATCTATAATTAACTATAATTCATCGTATAACAAGTGCGTAACCGCCGTAATTAAGTTCAACCGCGATCGGACTTAAACCCACGTGCATTAAAACAGTTTCTTTGTGTGACACTCTTCCAATATGGCTTTTAGCCTAGTGCGGCTCACCAGTTTCTAGTCAAGGGCTTTTAGCCGGTTACATCGGGTTCTAACCTCGTTATAATATTACACCGCTTATTGATTATGTTCAGTTAATGTCTTAAATGCGTTCTAACTATAAATTACCGCCGTCAAACTTTAATAAGTCAATTTAAACCGCGTTATAAGTTCATCATTGTCTTAGGCTAACCGCGAGGTATTTCCTTATACCTCAGACCGTTAATTTTCTAACCTCGTGAGTGAACTATCAAGTGTTAATTGAAGATTTTCTATTGTGACGATTGAAGTGATTTTACTTTACATTAATTTTTTAATGAGTTCTAGTTTATGCCACTCTTCGCAATCTACGGTTCATCACTTCAGGACTTAACCCAGGCCTGGGACTACCACCGCATCACCGCTTCACCTACACGGTATAGTTTGGAATGGTAAGTGGGTTAGATTTAACTTCACTCTTAAACTTGACCTATTTCTTTTAATCAACGTTTATTGTTTAATTAAAACTTCAGTGTTTTTTATTAATAAAGCAGACCCCATACTGCACCAACAAAGCGTGGGTGGTTCCTCCGGACTTTATTGTGTAACCTCGTATAATTCGAACTACCATATCGATTTCTAATAATTTACACATTTTCTTTGTTTAGTTTTGCTACCAAAACTATACAGTGTGTAATCGAAATTACACTAGGGTCGCCATTTTGTAAAACTGTAAATTGCAATTTAGTAATTTACGCCATTTAGTAAATTGCAAAACTCTATGTTCCGCTTTGTTTTTTAAAGATATTATGCAATTAATAAATACAAATCCAGTATGGCGCTGGACAAAACCTGAGTTGAATCAATAAGACAATTATGCAGGTTTTGGGTCTATTGTAAAATCAAATTTTCTGTCTATAAGGTAAAAATTTGAAAATATAATACGCTATAGGCCTCATACCTTTTTTCGCTGTTTATTATTTTATGTACTACTATGTTAAATATATTTTTTTTGTTTTAACTGTTGATTGTAAGTTGGAAAAAATATCTGTAAACAAAGTTTTACAAATATGAATAACATGTATTTTTAAAAATCCCTTTTTATGCTCATCATGTGAAAACAATCGTTCGATTCACGTTTGTAACGTGTTCTGGAGCTCGTATGGTTGCCATTCTTTGCTCCATAGCATAACACATTTACGGACTTTTATCGGAAATAACTAATAAAAGAACAAGATAGGGATACACAATATTTTTCATATTTTGTAACTTATTTCTTTATTTCGAATGAAACAAAAATCTCAAAATGGATTAGATTTTCACTCATTGAATTCTGATGCGAGTCTAATCATTGGATGCGATAGATTCTAATAAAAAAAAGAATTTTACTAGGTCTGAAACAAGCTTAATAAAAACCTGCTAAAGTTCTCAATTTTTACATAGAAGATTTTTTTTTAATTTTTCAATAAAAAATAAAGCTTTGAGAAAATAAAAAGTTTCGAATTTTTCTTTCGTACTAATTTTCTAATACATAGATCTATACATTTTTCTTAATTTTATTTTAGTTCCTACAAAGATCTTTTTAAGAAATTTTTTATATCTATAAAAACCAAGCAGCGCCTCTAAATATCGAGACGGGTCAGGATTATCGGTTCGTACAAGACCCGAGATTTTTAATGGCAAGCAATAATACGAAGACTGTTCCAGTAAAAACAAGTGGCTGTGGCAGTGATGGAGGGGTGTTTACAATCCAGGCACTTACGTCGATAAACCTGTTACAACAGTGATTAAATTTATGGCATCGTTACGTAGTTATTGGTCTTGATTTTGCGCTGGTTAACAAATCGGATTTAATTTTGCCACGTTAAGGTATTTAGTTAAAATATTTCGCCAGTATTTAAAGTATATATTAGATCAATAAAGCCATAATAATAATTATTATGATATTTTATATTCACTTGAGTTACTAGTTTTTCACTAAAAGCAAGAACACGTGTTAGTATGTCACGCTTGCCTATAGTAGCACTGTAAGAGTTGACAATGAGTCACATCTCCCGAAAAGAACCATTAAATGAAAGTAAAATACATTTAAAAAACTCCAATTATGCCAATAAATTAGGAATGATCACAGGCCCGACCAGAAACTTTTCGGAACGTGGGCAAACATGAGTACGGACCCCTTTATTACTTCCAATATACATTACCTATATAACTCTGTGTTTTGCATGACAGTATAATGTTTTCGTGTTAAAACCAACCAGGCATACTGAATCTAATCTGTGTATGTTTAGTTTTGTTGAAATGAACTACCGTTAGCTTACGGCAACTAAGACATTGCATTTTGTGAGAATAGACATTTCATTTAATGTGTATTTCTTTGCAATTGTACATTGTAGTTTTTATATTTTATTGATATAATATTTTTATTTCTTTTTTAGATCTTGCCACAAGAGTAATTATTTTCACAATGAAAAGACACCAACCGAGCCTGTCCCGCCGGGCTCCTGGGCAAATACCCCTTATCCTCCTTTCTAGGCGGGCCTGCCGGGCACCTGGGCATTTCCCCCTTAACCTCCTTTACGGGCAGGCCTGCCGGGCTCCTGGGCATTTCCCCCTTACCCTCCTTTCTGGACAGGCCTGCGGAGCCCCTGGGCATTTCCCCCTTATCCCCTTTCTGGGCGGGCTTGCGTGGCCCCTGGGAATTTCCCCCTTACCCTCCTTTCTTGGCGGATATGCCGGGGATATTCAGAAACTAACTAAACGAAGGCCACTCCGCGAGATATGCTGTCTTTCCTATAGTTACTCGCTTTACGCGACTGAGCCACTTTGTAGACACGTAATTCTCTATCTAACTGGAAATCGGACTTGAATTATCGCAGCGATTATCATTAGATATTCTGCGTTGTATATTAGTAATTAATCGAGCTCAGGTCAGGTGTTGAAGGAGATCTTGTAATTTTAAAGCTTTTACAAAATAATAGATAATTTATTACATTTCCTAAAACAAATTGGTGATTAAATAAACTAAATGGTAAATACGATGAATGTTAGATTTATCGGTAAACGTATTACGTTTGTTGGCGATTATATATAATCGGCAGCAGTAGACTAATATATATTCAACAGTTATATCATATCTGTATTTAAAAATCGATCTATCTGTACATCTGGATATAATATTCTATCCATATTTGTTTCCTAATGGATATAGCTATTAATATGCATATAATAATGGACTTTTAATTTGGATACTTTTGGATTCAAATTATTTGCTACTTCTAGTCAGTGCAAAAGCCATAATCCATGTTGTCCGGAGGACTCTCTCGTCCATGATGATTGCCTAGTGCAGTCAAACGTTTTATCTGTGGTTATTTTTATTTACGTCTTCGTGAAAGTCGTCTTGTGACTAAACTAAAACCTAGAATTGTAAACGCTTACCTGGCTGGATGAATTGAGCTCCGGTAAAACGTTGTCCAACATTAGTTAGATTTCCCATTCTATTGGAATATTCCCCAACTCCTTCATTTCCCAATTTTTCTCCATGTTGTAAAATATCTGATTGAACTCCATATCCAGCCTATCCATAGCCAGAAGCTGAAAAGAGAAGTTTAAACATTCATCGTGGTGAAATCGATTTCAATGAAAACAGAAAATTAAATTTTCACGTATTTAGTTTTTACTTTCTAACTTACTACATTTTAAAAATACATCTCTTAAAAGAATTTATCTTTGCAATATTTTTATAAAAACCTGTTGATTTGTTGCACGATTAAATCAATTTTTTTGAAAATATATTGAACAATATTTAATAATAGTTTTATCCTTATACTGAACATTAGTACAAGTTATACAATAGGTATTGGTCACAGCTAGTCCAATTTTACAAATTTTTCTGAAGTTTACTTCCTCAAATATGCGGATTAACAGTATGAAGATCGCCACATAGCGATCGAAAATGTTCTGTCTCAGTAAGTTTCACAAATTTACAAATTTTAAAGCTCGGATAGTCATAACCTAATGTTAAAGTGATTAATTAAAAAGACATTATAAATCTTGGGGTGGGCTTCACCACACGGGTGTAGGGCAGTCTGCCAGCCATCCTTCGGTTTGACGACGGTAGCCAGGTAGTTAATCCATTTTTAGGACTTACTGCCAGTCAGCCCCTTTTATCTTCCTCACTCTCTGAAATGAGATAAAGAGACGGAATAGACTTTCCACTCCAGTGGGTAGACCTAGAGTATAAGAGGTTCCTGGTAATCCAACTCACATTTCTAACTAGTTTGACGGGTCGGCCTTTGATACTACTTTGCCCCATTTTGTTCGTTGTCGAAAAAGTGTAGGCCTAATTTAATTAGTTTCATAAAACTATGAAAGAAAGTAATCTTGACACCTTAAATAATGTATAACGAAAATGTAATCAACATTAGTAAATATGCATAAGACCTAGTTTTATACCTAGTAAGAGAAACTTTACTACGAATTTTATAATACAAATTCGGAAATCTGCTTTAACTGAAATATTAGATGTAAACACAATACACCAACGAACAAAAACTTACAGCTTATTTACATAAATTAACACATGACTTTACTATTTTAACATCTGGCACACAAAGTATTTACTTTTAAAAAGGTTCTTAGGAGGCTCTATGAAAAAGATATGTATATATATATATATATATATATATATATATATATATATATATATATATATATATACATATACATATATATTTGCACAATGTTTCACATTTAGGTGATCATTTTAAGTATATGGACTGGTTGTTTGTAGTGTTATTTACGTTCATGGCTAAATTAAGCATTACTGGTATTGTTGAGAACAGCGATAAGATTAAGGAACAGCTGGATTTGAATCTCGTTGCATTAGGATAAGCGCTTGACCTAGATTAGTTTTTGTCTATTTTTTCCTTGTTCCTCTAACGGCAGTAGTCAGAATGCGTTTGGTAATGCTTACTCTAGCTTCCTTATGTATTTGATCGCTAAACTCGCCGCATTTAACCGCTGTAATCCTCAAATATGTACTATAATTAACAGTAATTGAACGTGAAATAAGTAACGAGTGTGCGTAATAAAGTTTTTACCGCGACTTGAGTTCAAACAAGTGTATTTAGCAAAGTGCTCTTTGTGTTCATTAGACAAAGCAATGTGTTGCAACCGCACGCGTTAGTATGTTCCGTGCCTTAATAAGGACAATTATAACCAGAATTCTCGGCAATTACGTGGTATACGAACGTTAAGTGTTCAGTGAATGTTTAACCTAGGACATTATAGAACTTATTGTATACAAGTGACTTTATTTTTACTTGAGTGCTCTCCATCATGACTTTGTGTGTAGACTCCTGTTCTAATTAACGTCAAAGTGTTACAGGTACATTTCAGTTACCCTATCCAAGTGAAGGACTGCCAAGCCGCTGTTTCTAGGTAAGCTGTAGCGCTTAAAAACTTATTCTCTTTAAAAGACAGTTGTTGCGTCATAGTGTTCATAGTTTTTGTGTTTAAACATTTTATTTACGTATTTTTGCGTATTGTCTTCCGGTCTAGAGTATTCATTACTAGTGCAATTTAGTTAAAGAACATTTTAATTAGGTTACAAAACCAACAGGTATTCCATTTAATTAAACGTGTATTAGTTTTATCTAATTTGTATGTAAAGTAAAGCAAAGTAGTATAAACTAAAGTATTTAAAATTGTAAACCTATCAAATAACAAATGAGGTGACTAAAATAATGTAAGCTATTAGCGTTACATCAGGCATTTCATCTGGTCATGAAGGACAATAGTATTTTAAGAATGGTTTAGTCTTGGGTCGTTTACAACCACACTTGTGCGAAGTTTATACGAGTCAGAGTTTTCTCTTCTTCTCTCGCAACCCCCTCCCCCACATCCACTGTAACCCCCCCAATGTACCTGCGGCTGGCATATTGTCCGCCCCTGCTTCTTGACAGGGGTCATAAACCGCCGCTGGCAGACTGTCCGTTTCCCTCACCACACATATATTTGCACGTCTCGCCTCTACCACTGTCAAATCTTTGTAAGCAAATATGTTACATCTGGGAATTATATGTGAAGAAATATTTAAAGTAGTTTTAATTGTAGCGATTTATAGCATTTTTAAAGTCATAACAATTGGGCTCTGACCATGGGCGCCCATAAGCGGGGCAAGGTGGTCGCGGCCCCCTACCTTGCCTCAGATCTGAAAAAGCACAATAAATATACAAGCGCCATATGTAGACCAGTGGATTTTTTCGAGAAAGTTATTGTAAAAATTGTTGAATTGTTTTACATGAATTAGGAGCAAAATATTTATGTTTTTTCTTGAATATTTGTACAATTAGTTAATTAGATTAATGAGATTATTTTCTTTACAGAATAAAGTACCAAAGTACCGTGCCTTAGTACGTTATAAGTAGTAATAGGTTAAATAATGTTAACACTTGAATTTGTCCTCTAGGAGGCACTGGCCCCCTACTTACTACAGTAGGGCGTCCAAGCAGCTGACACACTACATTAATGCCCATACCACTCCTCTGAATGCCCATGAATTTATATGAATTTTGATCATTATAAACAAATTAGGGTAAATAACAACTTGAAGCAACTGTGGCGTAAATGTTTATGTTAAATAAAAACTACCTCTTACCACAAATTCAACAGTTTTTATTTTAATCTAATGTACATTTCGATTACAAAGTAATCATATTCAGAGGTATTTTACTAATAATTATTTGTAAAATACGTCTGAAGATGATTACTTTGTAATCGAAATGTACATTAGGTTAAACAAAAATTGTTGAATTTGTGGTAAGAGGTTGTTTTTATTTAATATAAATTAGGGTAAAGTTTACCAGAATTATCCAAACAGTTTCAGTGTTGTATTTCTCCTTGGACCCCATTCTTACTCGCCTCTGTTACCATGCTTGAGTTCTTGTCAGTTTCAATACAATCTATATTCACATATACATATGCATACATAAATTTTTAAACGTCACATACACATTAAAAATAATAAATAAATTCGTAATTGCACACACACACACACACACACACACACACACACACACACACACACACACACACACACATATATATATATATATATATATATATATATATATATATATATATACATATATATATATATACATATATATATATATATATACATATATATATATATATATATATATATATATATATATATATATATATTCCTTACACATTTTGTATAGAAATCTTTTAATAATGCACGGGTTCGAACCAATCATTATTGCTGGACTATCCTTATATATATATAGCTTCTTTAAAGGATTCATTTTTCCCAGTCTATTAGATTCATTACTGACTCTTAAAGCTCTGTCCCACTACTATCTCTCCTTTAACTTCCGTCATACAATTAGTTTTAAATAACTCCCCTTTAACCTTAGGTACTTACTTCCCTTACACAAAAATCACAGGACACATAGCAGTTTAATTTCGGAATTTTTGATCATGTAAATATTTTTTATCGATAGGTTTAAGTTAACCTTTATTTCTACAAGTATAGTAAACGTAAATGCAAATGAAATTGCCAACAAATATTTTAATAGATCTTTACGCGCCTGTTATTAGCAGATATTATTCTTGTAAAATATGAAGTAAATGAAATGAATTAACATGTTGCATGTATCACACTTTCATACCGGTACTAATTATGTAGGGTAGAGAAAGAGTACTAGTAGCCGTATGGGGGATGGGGTGACTTTTATCGCACAGCGGGAGGGGTTTCGACTCTCCAGATAGTTCGAGATGAGCTTGTGTGGAAGAGTTGATGAGGGGCAACGGTATAAAATATTTTTGAACCTCATTAGGGAACAAATTACAAATAAACTGATGACTAAAAATTCAATAATAATTTTTTTTTGTATCCGTAATTGCAGAGGAGTTGAAAATAGACATTTTACAGACAAATAGATCATTTATTATTCAAAGGCTAAGATTAGAGCATATTGCTCTGTATTTACATTGCATTTGGTTAATTTGGGCTTCGTATAAAATATCCCAAGACTTACATCTTTAGATCCAATATGTGAACATTGGTTTGATCACGCATGTTTTGAACAAATATATCGATTCTTCGATTACTCCTTTCTGCACACGTAGAAAAACCATAAAAAAACAAAAAAGGAACAACGTCAAAATCGTAAGAACCAACGACCGCTTTACAAAAATGTCAGACGGCGAGAAATGCAGTATTTTTCGTGACTCAAGCATAAACAAAGAGGCTCGTTATAAAAGCAGAATGTTCAATGTCAGACGAATTAGAACTGTGACACGTTGTCGGAGTTTGTTCAAACCGAAATAGGCCTATATGGTGTTTGCAACAAGGCTCATAGCCACACGATATTAAATGCCTTGATATTATATTGTGAGGAATGGCGTAATGTATGTGTTTAACAGAGATAATGCCTCCGTGTGTTTTTATCCACATTTAGAAAAATTGTTTTTTTTGTTAACCAAGGAATGGATTTTTTAAAATTACAGGGATATACGTTTAGCAAATACTAAGCAATGAGGGTGCTAAAATATCACATTACCATAAAAGGGGTAAGGAAATGTTGGTATGTATTTGGTGCTTATGGATTTATGGTAACCTCAGCTCTTTTTGAAGGTACGAGTATAGTTGCTGGCGCTCGACTTCGAAGAGCGAGCATAGGCGGTGGGAAGGGTAGAGGAAGCAAAATTTTGTTCCACAGACATTATAATACGTAGGTATAGTATTTATATAACACCTACAAATATTGTAGACCTGAGAGGGCTTCAGGACAGCCATAAATATTATTTGATTTGATTTTTTATATTAACCAGATCATTTACATTAAGGTTAAAAAAAATAACTATAGGCCTATATGTTTTCTAAGCGACCGCAACGCCTGCAGTTTCTTAGCGGTGGTTTTTGATGGAACACGCACTACAAATATCAATGTTTTTTTATTAGGGTTAGTACAGGTTTTCTATCAATTAATCGTGCCCCAGCTTACGAGTGACCCGCTATATATATATATATATATATATATATATATATATATATATATATATATATATATATATATACTGTGTATATACATGATACTCGAGAACTATACTCAACTTGGAGCTATTCTACAGTTTCTATTGCGCTCCTTTTCCTCTACTTATTACGTATTGGATCGTGTATTTGCTATTTCCGCCTTGAGCTTAATGTTTTTTTTCTTATATTTAAATTTCACAGAGTTTTTACTGTTGACATAGTAGTGGTAATGTGTGTTACGTATCAAATGGTAACTTACACCATCTGGTAAGATTGTAAGCAATCAGAGAACTTAAAAGTTCCCGCATGGTTCTCTGATACTGCTGGGTTAAATCTTATATCTGCACCCAACTCCTGACGACCACAAATCAATTAGTAGGTTTCTTCTTCTTATGGTTGCTTTTCAACCCAAGAGTCGCGTTTGGTTTACCGATGATCGTTTTTGCTTTTTTAGGTTAATGACAAATTACAGACCAATTCAAGTTTTTACAAAACTCTACATTTCAAATTTCTTTCCGAAATTCCTTTTCAAGAGCTAAATTAAATTAATCTAATATTTTATTAATCTTGAAAAGGAATTTCGGAAAGAAATTTTAAAAGTAGAGTATTGTAAAAACTTGAATAGGTAGCGATTTGTCATTAACCTAAAAAACTAAAGTTATTAACAAACATTAAATAAAACTTTTTTGCTCATAATCGACTTGTAAATATTATTTTCTGGTTGTAAATATAATTTAACCCTTTTATTTATAATTTGATAGTATTTTTGTACAACTTTATTCCGAGCGTGGCCTTTTGGACAGTATTTTGATGTACAGAGGCACAACGTCCCATTCCCTCCGTGCTTTGCAATTCGGAGTGGCATGAAAGTAGACGATATTTTCCGATTTTAAATTTTTGTATCATAAATGAATATGTGGAATAAGTTGAAAAATTATTGAACAATACTTTTTTATGTTTTAGCTTCAGTTGAATGTTTTGAAAGTGTATATAGTGCCTACGTTAAAACAGTGAATGCGTTGAACCATCAAATTGTTGAAAAGGTAAAACAAAAATTATGTATGAGGCATAAACTTATCAACGAGGGTTAGGAGTAAGTTCGATCAATGAAATATAGTATTTTATTTTACACGCATTTATAGATAATGGATCTGAGTATCGCTTTACTGGTCGCCGGGTGACGTCACCTGCATAATAATGCTAGATAAATGAATAACTTAATTGTGCGTTCTGTATCCAAATTAATACTAATTTAAAATTATAACTATGATTTGCAATACCATTTTTTAAAGATTTTGAATTAAAATTGGTTAAATGAAATCAAATCGTTTAGCAGTGTGCCTCTGTTCTGTTCCAAATAAAACTGACACTTGTGAGTAATATTAAACTGTTAGTAATAAAGGAAATAGCGAACAGAACATACCAAGTCCTCTAACGAAGCACCACGTATGTACCACCACTTCTACCACCTCCGCTCTATTGCACTGTGGTATAAGTTAAATCGTTTAGACTCCCCTGCCTTTAAGCTCATACTTTTAGAATTACCAGACAAATGGACCTTTATTTTACTAGCCATTTTTGATTAATATAATTTCAAAGATATTAAATTGTTATTGAGTTTTGCTTTGTTCCATTCCAAATAGAAGCTCATCATGGTATGAAGTCTTTTGGCACTTGTAAGTAATACTAAACTGTAAGTAGTAACAGAAATAGTGAACAGAACAGACTAAGTCCCTTATTGAAGTATCAGCTATGCATCACCTCTGTACCACCTCTGAATCGCCTCTGTACCACCTCTGAATCGCCTATGAACCACTTCTGTACCACCTCTTCACTACCTCTGTACCATATCTGTTACACCTCTTTATCCCCTCTGTACCACCTCTATCACCTCTGCACCACCCCTGAATCACCTCTGTACCACCTCTGAATCTCCTATGAACCACTTCTGTACCACCTCTTCACTACCTCTGTACCATATCTGTTACACCTCTTTATCCCCTCTGTACCACATCTATCACCTCTGCACCACCCCTGCATCACCTCTGTACCATCTCTGAATCGCCTCTGTACCACCTCTTCACTACATCTGTACCATATCTGTACCACCTCTTTATCCCCTATGTACCACCTCTATCACCTCTGTACCACCCTTGCATCACCTCTGTGCCATCTCTGAATCGCCTCTGTACCACCTCTTCACTACCTCTGTACCATATCTGTACTACCTCTTTATCCCCTCTGTACCACCTCTATCACCTCATAAATATTTTCTGTGTTTAGACCAGAGAAATATCCGAACAGGGGGTGACAAACTAGAGTGGGAATGGAGAAATCTGTTGTTGAAAGAGACGAAATTCAGACTTGTTACTATTGGTTATCATGTTTTTTTTTTCTTCCCACGATACAAAAATATAAATGAAATCAATTTTTTCAACACTGGGCACTTGGAGCCTTATATACACATGACTTAAAATCCAGGGTATTTAAAAACCGTCTACGATAAGCTATAACTTATCATTGACACTACCAAGTAGATATCGTCCTGGACTGTACGACCGGAACACAACATGCAGAGCTCCAGAGAATGTGGGCGCCAAATGTATTCTTAACGACCGTTACGCTCAGACTTGGCCGAGGCTGGTGCCACCTTTCCACACTATATACTGATGAAGGATTGAATGATTTCTCAGCAACTAGGAATAAGACGCCGAGAGAGGGTGAAAATATACAACAAAGTGTATTTCGGGTCTGTTCTATTATATGACCGCATGGCTGAAAATATTTTGTATGGAAATTAGAACACTAATTATTGCCCTATTATGCTTTGTACATAAAATAAATATGTAATAAACCAGTTAAGACCATATAAATAAAGCAGCAAGTTTCCTTATCTTATCATTTCATGCAAGACGTTCACCGTACTTTGACCAACAGTGTCCTGTTAGCGCTTCAGTATTGATCATGTCACTGATACGTTTAGTTCGTGAGATAGATAGTAAGGGAAAAGCAATAAGTTATTTTCGTAATAAAGGAATACTACATAACTCGCGTAATTGTGATGACGGGGACGAAATGTCGCTAAGTTTGACAAATGCTTACGACCGGTGGCGTTGTAACAGAAAAGATTGCCGCTTTTCAGTTGGCCTGAAGAAAGATACGTGGCTCGAAGCAAGTAAACTTCCTTTTGAAAAAAAATTATTCTGTTCATATACTCCTGGTCAAAAGAGTACACTACCACTACGTTTTGTGCGGAAGAATTAGGTATGAGTGCAGGTTCAATAGCCGATTGGAAAAATTATTTAAGAGAGTATGTGCACATTCCATTCTTAATAATAAAACGAAAATTGGCGGTGTAAATACAACTGTTGAAGTTGACGCGTGGCGTTTTTCGAAAATAAAAAATCATGTTGGCCGAGTTTATCAGTTGGGGTAAGAAAAAAGCTTTTATATTACTATGTTTTCATAGACAATATTTTGAGCCATGTGGTCGTATAATAGAAAGACCCGTAGTTTCTAATGGAACCAGGGTGAGTCCACTTTTCTCAGAAATTGTTAAATTACTTACTATCATAAAATTGAATTAACTTTAAACGTAATAGGAACAAACATTCAGTTCAAAATGGATTTATAATCAATTGAAATAATTGAAAAATTTGTATTTTATGAGAAAGCAAATTTGTAATATTCAGGAGTTTTAAAATGTTTTAAAAATAAACAAATAATGTTTTCCCAAGTTTAAAATATTCAACTGTTACAAATAATATTTCTAATAACATTGTCCTTTTTAAGTAACCTACATCTTTATATGGAAAAAAATTTAAACAATATTTATTTTGTTTTTATTTTAAACCATATGTAATGGTTAGATTTTTAGCATCAGGTGGGTACTTGATTTCTACAAAGAGGTAGGTATCCACTAAGGTAGTCCTGTGGTAGGGATGGGAAGAGAGTACAAAGGCTGCAGCTAATTGCTCTTCACCGATAAGTTTCCTCCGAGTTTTAGTAATAAACAAAAATAATAAAATGGTTAGATAATCGTCTAGGTTATTAATGAGAAGTTGTAGTGGACACACTTATTGGTAATATAGTTTTATTTTGCCAATTAATGCCATATATATATATATATATAGCCTATATATATATATATATATATATATATATATATATATATATATATATATATATATACATACATATATATATATATATATATATATATATATATATATATATATATATATATATATATATATATATATATATATATATATGTGCGTGTGTGTGTGTGTGTGTGTGTGTGTGTGTGTGTGTGTGAGAGTTTGTGTGTGTGTGTGTGTGTGTGTTTTCACTTTAAATATATAAAAGTAGCTAAAATACAATTCTCCTTGTTGACCTGAGGTGGAATTGACTGATTTTTTCTATATATTATTTGGTTTTAGTGATGATACACTTGGAAAATTTATACTGTTTAGGAACGCCGTAAAATAATTAATATAAAAAATTTGTGAACAGTTCTGACCAATTTTTTGAAAGTTAATATACATTAAAGCTAATAAAACATAAAATAATTCAAATTAATAAATTTGTGAATTCCGGACAATTTTATAAAAAAAATATTATTTAGTCTACTGTTTTTATGGAAAATTAAATATATATCTTTTTTAATGAACATGTTTAGAGTTAGTAAGACTAGCGTGAACAACTTTTTCACGTTTTCAGTTAATATTTATGATGGGCATTTTTGTCATGTTTTAAAGCAATATATAGCTTGTATATAATTTTAAAGACTCGATACGTAAATATTTGCGGTTAAATAAATTAATGTTTTAAGGTTTTTAGTTGATATTTATTCTGTCCATTTATGTCATGTTTATGTGATTTATATTCTATTGAATTTTATAGTCCATTACGTTCGGTGAAACCTAATTAATCACTTTAACATTAGTTTATGACATGTCTCAGTAAGTTTCTACAAATTTACAAAATTTAAAGCTCGGGCAATCTTAAACTAATTTAAAAGTGATTAACTATTTATAATGTTTATATATGGTTAGAAAGGTTAGTTACATGAATTTCTGAAGTAAATTGAATGACCTAATGATGTATTCAGGTTTTTAGTTGATTACTTATGATGAAAAGTTTTGCCACGTGTTTTATGCAATTTATTTTGTTTAAATAGGTAGTTTTGTTCGTCATATAAATGTCGGTGAATAAAAACTTAGACAAATGAATTTTCTAATTTCGAATATTGAAATACGTAAAATTGAAACACACATACATATATATATATATATATATATATATATATATATATATATATATATATATATATATATATATAAATTGAAATCATACAAATGGTCAGATAAAATAAAACCGTTTGTTATTGTTACTTTGAGATATTTTAATACTGTAATAAGTAAAAACATAGCCTAAATTATTTTAACAAGTGAGTCAATTTCACCTTTGAATTAAAAAAATTATTTTTGTATAGTTCATTTGTTGGTTTTATTACTAAAACTTCAACACGACTAACTTCCAAATAGACCGTTTTCCTCTGTAGGAGATGACAGGATGTTAATACAGTTTTTTCAAATATTTATTCATTAGTTTAAATTAAAAAAGTTGATATCCTTAGGCTGGATTCGAAGTGAACTAGATGTTTGTAGTCCTGCGCTCTTGGCACTGAGTGAACTGGTCGATAAAGGATATATATTTTTTTAGAGAGGTATGTGAAGAGCACTATTTTAATCAAAATTATTTAAGGGCATAAGATGAGAATTTTCAATAATTATTGTAGGCTTATACGATTGTAATGACGATTCGTCACTTTGACAAGAAATTTTGCCATAATATTGCGGTTTTGTCATATGAATAAACATATTTTATATTATTTATAATTACTTGATAAAAAGTAACTAAAATAATTTTTTTTGCTGATCGAAGTAGGAATCGCCACACAAATCTTTTTATCTATTACTTGTTATTACAAAGGTAAAAAAAAAACTCTATGTATAGGAAGTAAACGCGACTAAATGAGACTCTGTAACTAAAATATAAGAGCAAAACATAATGGAGCTTTACAGATTAAATAAAAACAATGAAACATCAAATAAAATCTAATGGTATTATACTGAGAATGTAGGTTAATTTAGTTTGTTTATTTAAATTTATGTTTAGACTAATTATTTATATTTAATTAAATTACTGTGATACGAAGGGATAACGAAAGGTATTCAAGTTCCATGACCTAAAAATATACCCGAGTCATAAATAAAATGAGTCAATGTTCTTGCTTGTTTGTTTCGGGAGTACATAGGGCTGGGAAGTCAATTACGAAACCGTTTGTTTGAGAATGTAGGAGAAAAATTCTACCAAGAACAGTAACAATTTGACGCAAAAATAATAGCGTTCCTAAAATATAACAAATAATAAAAAAAACATTGGTTTTTTAATAAGATAGAAATATAACGATATAGAGATATAGTACAGTCATATCGGGAGCTTAGGGAGACACAGTGCTATTTTAAGACTTTTAAGGCTTTGGGCTTAAAAGTCAAATAATAATAAGTTATATGTAAATAAATATATGTACGTTGTAGTGTGTGTTGAAAATTTTCAATTACGATTCTCTTATTTTTATATTGATTAAAATCACTTTATTGCTGAAAAAGGGTGATTCTTCTTTACCCTCATTAATTTTGGTCAGCCCTTTCTAGGATCATTCCCACATCATTGGAAAATTGTTAAATTTTTTTATTACTTTTAATATCTGAGCAAAACATTTTGCAAGTAGCTAATTTAAAAATCATAAATAAATTTATTTCAAGTACATGATTAAAACAAATGTAGTCTGATCTGATATAATTGTTTTATTCATTTCCTACTATTAGTTCACACCCTCCCTATATATATTTATATATCTTGTTAAAAATTTCAATCGTTAATAAAATACTTTTTAATCATCCCCTCAAATTCAAATACATATTTTTAAACTTGTGGTGGATGACTCTTGATGTTACTACATTTCCTTCAAATGTTCATTAATTAATTAAATTTGTTTAATTTCTCTTTCTATTTTATATTGTGATATACATACATTTATATTAATTGTAACTATTTAATAAAGAGTAACTAAAATAAAATATTTCCTTATTCACCTAAGTAGAAAATGACTTTAAAATTTTTGATATTACTTATTTTTAACAATGTATTACAAGACACTTGTGTTATGTGATGTGTCTAAATTACCCAATAATTAGAAACATATAAAAAACAGTTTTTCAATTAGGCAAACTTAGGCCTACAGAAATATTTTCCATTTCGTTTGATTTGACCCATGATGTACTACACGCTCGTTTCAGATTCAGACGGTTCGAGCCTGACCGTTTATAATAGATTCGGTACCGTTTTAACGGGCATTTGTGGTATTGTTCGCGTTCAGGATTGTTGGTTAAACAAAGAAATCTCTTGCGACATATTTAACAATGATTTACGACCCATAACTCCTGCTTTTAATTTGCCTTCACAACGCTGAAGTGATAGATGTGGTACAGAGGGGATAAAGAGGTGTAACAGATATGGTACAGAGGTAGTGAAGAGGTGGTACAGAAGTGGTTCATAGGAGATTCAGAGGTGGTACAGAGGTGATTCAGGGGTGGTGCAGAGGTGATAGAGGTGGTACAGAGGGGATAAAGAGGTGTAACAGATATGGTACAGAGGTAGTGAAGAGGTGGTACAGAAGTGGTTCATAGGCGATTCAGAGGTGGTACAGAGGCGATTCAGAGGTGGTACAGAGGTGATGCATAGCTGATACTTCAATAAGGGACTTAGTCTGTTCTGTTCACTATTTCTGTTACTACTTACAGTTTAGTATTACTTACAAGTGCCAAAAGACTTCATACCATGATGAGCTTCTATTTGGAATGGAACAAAGCAAAACTCAATAACAATATAATATCTTTGAAATTATATTAATCAAAAATGGCTAGTAAAATAAAGGTCCATTTGTCTGGTAATTCTAAAAGTATGAGCTTAAAGGCAGGGGAGTCTAAACGATTTAACTTATACCACAGTGCAATGGAGCGGAGGTGGTAGAAGTGGTGGTACATACGTGGTGCTTCGTTAGAGGACTTGGTATGTTCTGTTCGCTATTTCCTTTATTACTAACAGTTTAATATTACTCACAAGTGTCAGTTTTATTTGGAACAGAACAGAGGCACACTGCTAAACGATTTGATTTCATTTAACCAATTTTAATTCAAAATCTTTAAAAAATGGTATTGCAAATCATAGTTATAATTTTAAATTAGTATTAATTTGGATACAGAACGCACAATTAAGTTATTCATTTATCTAGCATTATTATGCAGGTGACGTCACCCGGCGACTAGTAAAGCGATACTCAGATCCATTATCTATAAATGACTTCCAATAATTTGACTTCCATTGACTCTAGGGTTTCCCATCGCATTAAGGCTCATGCGGGGAATTAACGGGGTTGTTAATTTTTCAAGTACAGTAATTTTTTAAAAATTAATTAAATGAAATAAATTTTTTTAATTAATATAAATTAATTCATGCATATTTCCAATGAATTTATGCATTTAGGCTTCATTAAACTATAAAAACTGTGGAAGTAACAATCCAATAGGATTGGCTAAGGGTTAGGACGCACTAGTATCGATTTTTGGCCCCAATGAAAGGGGACAGCAGTGCCTGATGTTTTCTGGGTGACTAATAGAGAATTTTCACCTAGGATCCAAGAACCAGCTTAAAATATTTAATCTGTAGTTTATTGTGAACAATTTATAGATAGTGTTTGTTACTCTCAATATCCTCATCATGCTACTTATTATTGGTGAGTTATTGCTGCAAAGTTTGTTTCTTTTAACTTTGATTTAGATAGATCTTGCCTTACAGTAGGATAGGTTTATTTCTCTTAAAAATTTTCAATACTTGAATTTTAATCATGTATCTTCAGATTTTGTGTTTCAATTGGTACCAAATGTATAAATAACCCGTATTTTATTTGTTTTGGAGTCTAAATTACCATTAAGAAAAACCTTATCAGCTAGTTGGTTAAACAAAATTGAAATTACTGTACTCAAAGCCCTTGCAATACGTCGCTATTTTGGAATTTTTGCAAGTCAGGGAAAATAAGTTTGTATCAGGGAAAAGTCAGGGAATAGTCAGGGAAAACCATTAATTGATATCAGTGGCCAACATATAATATGTTCCATTTTAAAGAATTAAAAGAAGTAGCTTGAAATTTCTTTTGATAAATGATAATACACGTGACACGCGAAACACATTGTTTAAAAGCTCGGATTTATCGGAGTATGACACTATCGTAAGGTTTCTCGTTACTTTGGGATTCTTTCTATAACACTATTGACAGTATGCTCGAAGTAAATCTTTTAAACTTACATAATTATCACCGCTCATCTTTTTCAATTCATAATTTTAGTTCACACTTATTTATTCATACCTTTAGTAGGCCTATAAATGAATATATATATATATATATATATATATATATATATATATATATATATATATATATATATATAGGCTATAAGGTCAAATTATATATGTTCAAATTTTTTATCGTTATAGAATACTTTTTTTATATAGGCTAATGACAGATAAAAGACAATTTTGCTTCTTTAAAACACTCAACGTTTCGAATTTCTTTCATAAATTCCTTTTCAAGAGCTCAATTTTAATTAAACAATGACAAAACATAACCTACTATTTATAAAATACATTACAATATATAAAACCTAATAAAAATCAACAAATTATAAAACTCTTAATAAATATCCATCTACCATTTAATAAATAAAATGGTACATATTTTAAATATATTTGATATTAAATATTTTACCACCTAATATCCATTTTATTTGAGTGTATTAAATAAGTACACTTATCTGTGAAGTCATTAGCCTATATAAAAAAAAATAATAGTTATTAACAGACATTAAATAAAAGTATTAGTAATAATTACTTTTAACCCATGTCACTCATGTCCAAATACATTATTTGTTTAAACTTTGTAGTGGATGACACTTGAAGTTAATAGATTTTTTCAAATAATAATTCATTAACTAAATTTAATTAATTTATATTAGTTATTCATGGGAGAAAAATGTTTCACTAAAGGGGCAACTTATGCAATATAGCTATTTAGTCCCATTTTAATTAAAATAAGTGATAACATGATTTCAAAATACAGCTCATTTTATGTTATAGGTTATGTGGTAGAACAGCTGTTTTCACGCATAGGTTATGTTGCTTTATTTATATTAATTGTAATTACTTATAGTTGAATTGACACCGGAGTGCTCACGTGGTCTACTATTTTAGTTAAGGGGGATTGGGTTTTTAAGTTTCAGTGGGTTGACAACATTGCACAACCTTGAGGCTTTCTTTACTCCCCCACCCCCCATCACTAGATCACACTCAGTGGAGTGGTATTAGTCAACGTGAGCGTATTGATTATTTACGAATTTTTATATTAGCGTTTCTTACTATTTTAGTTAAGGGGGTTGGGTTTTTAAGTTTCAGTGGGTTGACAACATTGCACAACCTTGAGCCTTCCTTTACCCCCCCCCCCATCACTAGATCACACTCAGTGGAGTGGTATTAGTCAACGTGAGCGTATTGATTATTTACGAGTTTTTATATTAGCGTTTCTTACTATTTTAGTCAAGGAGGGTTGGGATTTTAGGTTTCAGTGGGTTGACAACATTCCACAACCTTGAGACTTTCTTTACTAAACACCCCCCCCCCCCCATCACTAGATCTCACTCAGTGGAGTGTTATTAGTCAAAGTGAGCGTATTGATAATTAACGAATTTTTATATTAGCATTTCCTAATATTTTAGTCAAGGGGGGTTGGGGTTTTAAGTTTCAGTGGGTTGACAACATTGCACAACCTTGAGGCTTTCTTTACCTTTCTCCCCATCACTAGATTACACTCAGTGGTGCGGTATTAGTCAACGTGAGAGTATTGATATTTACAAATTTTTATATAAATAAATTATTATATTATTATACTATTGTAGTCCACGAGAGTACTCTCGTGACAACTAATGTTCCTATGTTTATGGTTGTATGTATAAATTTCAATATCATTGTAATGTTTTTCACATCTGTTTTATGATTTTTATAATATAAAATTAATGATTTATATCTCATAACAGATATTTTTAATTTTATTTCAAAACGTGGATATAACTGCAAAAACGTGGTCATATTTTGGAGTAAAAACGTTAATATTATGTCTTTATAAAATAAAATGTAATTTTCTATATAAACGCGTTTTATACTTCTTTAAGAACCATTAACGATAATATAAAGTTATTAGCTAGTCAATATCCGTAGAAATAAAAACACAAAATGGACTACAATAGTAGTTCACGCGAGTACTCGTGTTCCAAAAATTCCACTCAAGCACGCCTGTGTTAAAGCAGCTGGTGTGTGGCGATATGGGAATGCGGTGTTGTCAGTTTGAACGCTGTGACACTGAGCGACGAACGAAAGTTTAATGTAGAATTGGCAACAAGTCTCATAGACCCGGCAGGATGTGTATTTCCCAAACGTCCACATGGAGGCGGCAGCTCCCACCCCTTTTGGCCGATTTTATTTTCGTAGAGTCCTATTCCTTTTTAAATCAAACGATAATAATAAGTAACTATTATAAAATTTTTATTTGCCGACCTAAGTAGGAATTGACTTGAAATTTTGTGATTATATTACTTGTTTATTTTCAAATAATGAAATGATTGACTTATCGTGAGATTGTTAGTAAATGAAAGCTGTTACTTAATGTAATCATTAATATGGACAACATCAAGTATTTAGGCCTACTAATCTTTCTCCGCTAAGCCAATAACTGCATAATTTCAATAGAGGGTTTTTTATTTATTTCAAATTGTATATTGAATAAATACAATTGTTAATTAAATGTATTTTATTGGAATTTAATTATGTTTTATAGTCTATGTTTTTTATGATTGTTACCACTTTATTAATTGATTAATTGATTATTAAAAATATCAAGTATTTGTCAAAAATAGGTTTAAAAAATAAACAAGTAATATGATGCAATGTTTTTAATAGTTTTAGATCTTATGAGTTGTAAAATGCTTGTAGTCCTCTTAGTGTGAAGATAACACTTAAAGTATTTTTTAATTCCTAAATATCACTTATATATATTTAGTTCAAATTTTCAACCGTTAAAAAAAAAGTTTTACTCATTCACTCAAGTTCAAATAGATTTATTAAAAGTTGTAGTGGATGACCTTGAAGTTAATACATTTTTTCAAACATAATCTCAATAAATAAATTTAATTAATTTTAATTTTTTTTTCTATTTTGCCACTTAATATGGTGATTCTGTCATGTGTATATAAATACTTATATTCGTTTAATTATGTACTCTTGAAGTTTGTAGTTCATTGCGTTCGGTGAAACTTAATTAATTACTTTTACATTAGTTTATGAGAAATCTCTGAAAGTTTGTACAAATTTACAAAATAAATTAAAATCCCGATAGTTATAGGCAAAAGTGATTAAGTAATTATTTAATAAAAAATAATTAAAATATAATTTTTCTTCAACCTAAATAAATGAAATCTCTATACCACAAATGACTTTTCTTTTATTTAATAACTTATGTATATTTCGATTGCATAGCAATCAACCTCAGAGGTAATTTACAATAAAAATAAAAAGTATAAAATAAAAAATATTTTTATTGTAAATTACCTCTGAGGATGATTGCTATGCAATCGAAATATTCATAAGGTTTTACATACAAGAAAAAAGTCATTTGTTGTATAGAGGTTTCATTTATTTATGTTAAACATTACGCCATAGTTGTTTTATATAGTTATAATTTTTCTTTGTTGGCCTAAGTAGGAATTGCCCTTTTTGTATATTACTCGTTTAAATTATATTTATGAATTTCAAGTTTTATTGATTTTTTGTAGAAATATTGTGGAGTAATCTCAGTCGATATTGCAGAAACTTTTGATAGGCTCAATCCGGTGCATAATCCTGATTTCATTCAGACGTACGGAAGATGACATCTCAAATAGAACATTAAAACTGCATTTGGTTTAGAATTATAATATCATTCACGTAAGTGTTGAATTTTAATAAGGTGAGATAAGATTTGCTTCGAATTTCTTCATATATATATATATATATATATATATATATATATATATATATATATATATTATATGTAACATTATGAACTGTTATAACGTCCATGTTTTTGTTGAAAAACTGTATCTACCACCGAGTTTGATGGCTTTAAATTATGGCTTTATGTTTTCACTGTGTGGGGTCGTGTTATGTGGCCAGACGTCGCAAGGGGTCATGGGCACCAAAACCGTCGCTAGAAGCTGCCCTCAGTAACACCTGTTAGGCTCCAATCAGCTAACTCTAAACAATTACTCATGCTTGCGTCAGCTCCGAGTTTTATAAGACCGAAGTTTACGATGTACGTGCCCACTGCTATTTTAATACTTCGCATAAATCTCAGTATATCAAAAAGTTTTATGCGCTATTTCTGAAGCTTGATAGGCATTCATCAAAGCCAACGTGGTTGGGTTTTGCTTCCTTAACCTTTGTTACAGTTCTGATGGCTTGTCCACACTATTGAACTTAGTCGAGCGATTTCTGTCCTTAAACAATGTCTAAATACAATCCAGCGATTGTTTGTTATCAGTTGCGAGACCAAGCCCGTGATTTATCTATAGACATCCCTTTGCAACATAATCACAGAGAATTGGTCTCCCATCACAGATGGGGAACTTTAGATAAATCTTTAACAATGTTGCGCTACATTGTTGCCAGTTATCTCGTCGTGAGGATTTCTTATTATTCACTTACTTTTGTTTATTTCGCTCAAGTTTTGTTTCCTATTGTTTTTATTATTTAAATGCGTGGCCTACGGAAAACTGTTTGATATTTATAGAAGATTTTAATCGTACAAATTGTTTATGGGAAGGTACACATCCCGATTATAAAATTGCAATAAAAAAAAGAAAGGCGGTCGAAGAACTTTCCAAAAAATGTGAAATATCTGTGAGGGATGTAGAAAACAATCCATATCATGGAATGGTTTCTCTAAATGGGCTTTATCTTTTCTAAATATTTCTACTTAAAAGCTGTAGTAATTCTTCAAAATTACTTGGAATCAAACGGGTAAAGATTCGGAACCCCATGTGGTCTTCCTATTTCAGTGTTGAAAGTAAATCGCAACCGAAACGAGGTCCCTCTGCAAACATTTAACGTTTGCACCAACACTCTGTCCGCTTTTTCCTTTATTCAAAATTGTTGCAGCCAACAAGGCCAGGCATGTCTAACAACTAACCTACAAGTGTGTGCACGCAACAATGCAAATAAGTTTTATTAATACATTTTTTAGTTTTATTTGTATTATGAGAATTATTTCATTTAATAATATTAAATCATTTAAATTTAATATTAATAATATTTAAATACATCAATAATAAAATGCTTCAGGAATATCCCTAAAAAATACACAGTTATTGAGTTTGCTCTTTAAAGTAAAACAAAGTATGCATTGAAGTAATTTAACTGATTTGCGGGAATATTGCATCCAAATTGATGTCCCCCTCTGTTGTTGATTTCCTTGCCGCCCTTAATGAAATTGTGGGTGTGCCACGATGTGCAAATACTACGAGCCATATACAGGAATATACAAATATACAAAATATTGTATTATTATAAAATATTAATATTATTATATTAATATAATATAATTATTATTAAAAACTTATTATTATAGGTTCCTAATTGATATTTATAGATAATATATGATTATCCATAGATTTGTAAATGGAGTGGGTAGGGACGTCAGAGAAATGTTGTCTGGCTATCGTAAACTTCGGGCTAGCTCAGTGGTGATCTTCACCATCATTGAGCAAACCATAAATTGCGGTTGAAATTTGAAAAAATAGAAGCCTTCATTTAGAAAAACACTTGAAGATGTAAATATTTAATGTTTTTTTAATAAAACAGAGAACTTTATTGTACAGAGTGTTCCAAAGATAATGTCGGCACTTTGAACGAGCGATACTGAAAGACTGTTCAAGATAAATAAACGACTCAAACATCAATCTGAAGTTGCAATAAGTAAGTTTTGTTTACAGTGTTTGCCAATGTCATGCTCAATGAGACTGATAACAATCCCGATTTTCTTAAGAGAGTGATTTTCTCAAACAAAGTTAGATTTCACACAAACGTTGTTAATCGTCACAACTGTCGGGTTATGGAGTTCAGAACAATCTGACGTGGAGGACAACCAAAAATGTTGTCTTTTTGCTATCTCAAACCGGCATTTGATTTAATCGTCTAATTCATTCAAAGCAATAAGTATATAAATAAAACATAGTTGATATTTTTCCAATAAATTACAACTCACACGAATTTTAACAGTTAAAAAAAAGAGAATTGGAATCGGACCTTTAACCAATCAAGAATTGAGTATACCTTTAGAATCGACAGTTAATGTAATCGAGAATATTCCATCCCTAATATTTATATATCGTTCAAATTTTGAATCGTTAATAACATATTTTTTATCCATCCACTCAAGTTCAAATACATTTTTTAAATCTTATAGTGGATGGTAATTGATAATAATACAGTTTTTTTCAAATATTAATTCATTAATTAAATTTAGGCTAATTAATTTTAATAATTAATTTGTCTTTCTATTTTGCGACTTAATATTGTGATTCTGTCTTGTCATATTTTTATTAATTGTAATTGTTCAATAAAAAGTAATTAAAATAAAATTTGTCTTTGTTGAACTAAGAAAGAATTCACTTTAATTTTTCTTTTTATTACTTGTTTTATCTTTAGATTGATAGAGTTTAATACTAAAGAATATGTAAGTGGTAAAACGAATTCTGGATCAAACCATGACGAAATGTATTGTTATAAATTAATTCAATAGCACAAAAGGTTATCCAGTTTAACTACAGCTATTATGCTCAATTCTTTTCAATGATAACCATTCTCGGGAGTTGCATTAGTACTTGCATTAACGTTTTGTTAATTTCTACCTTCAATAAAATTGCTTTTCACAATTACCATTCTACAACTGAATTCATTTATACTAAGTAGAGGAGTTTGGAATAGTTTCATTTAAAATGTATTTTAAAGGTTAAAGTCAAATGTATTTTTTTAAATCAAGGAATTTATTTGTAAGGAATGAAATGCTATGTAAGGTAAAAGACCAGGATGTTGTCCTTATGAACTGTTACTTCAGTGATACGAGTAAGAATTTGCATCGAATTATTTATTTAAAAAATACTGCAGAATTGTACTGGCATGGCACTCTAGTGTAGTAAAACAGATATAAAGTAGCTGGGTCTACTTAATTATATCCCAACACAGAGTGAAAAGAAGCTCTAAGGAAGAGAAAACTGCAAGCTATAAATTCCCAATTATCACGATATTCTTGTTTATATAAAAACCATAATCAAGGATAAAGCAATTAGGTTTGTTTTATAACAAGTTTGTTCCCACAAATTTAGACAACATACTGAACCTGGCAACGTTAAAAACATCTCGAAATCCTATCACAGTACAATTTTGCACTGTATTTTTCAATTCCTTCTTTTACCTCACACTCTTCCTATAAATATCTAGTGCAAATTTTCAATCGTTAATAAAATACATTTTATTCCTCCATTCAAGTTCAAATATTCTCTTAACTTGTATTGGATTTACACTGGATGTTAATTAGGTTTTTGCAAATATTAATTCATTATTTAAATTTAAAAGAAATGATTTTAGTTTTAAATGCGAGAAAAACTTTTCACAAAATGGGTAAGGTAGGCAAAATAGTTATTTCATCCAATTGGCTTAAAATAGTGATTTCATAGAACAGCTAAATTATTGTTATAGGTTATCTGGTAGAATAGCTGTTTTCACGAAGAGGTTATGTTACTTTATTTATATTAATTGTAATTATTTAAAGAAAAGTTTTAAAATAATTATATTTTGTTGATTTAAGTAGTAACTGACTTTAACCCTCGAGAGGGCGCATGCGGAGTTTTTCTCCACACGTATCATTATTTGTTAAGAAAACGTCTTACCAGTTGTGAGAAGTGTATTTCCGGCTCCTTACAACACAACTCGCAATTCTAAGAAACGGCCCAAAATATTTTTGTTCGTATTTTCCTTGTATCGTTCGTTTGAATTTAATCTTTGTCTCACTCGGTCAGATTGCGATTTCGTGTAAGTTATTTGTGCTGAGTTTCATATATATTTATATTTAATTTTGTTTATTTATATTACAAAAGACTTTGTTGACTTAAATTATTACTTTTTTTTGTTGTTATTATAATACCATCTGAGGAAGATATAACCAAAGACCGATGTTACATTGGTGATCGAAAAGAGAATCGTTCATCTCAAACTCGTTGTGATAATTGTCTTTCATCTGCAACGAGCATGCAGCACCTGCCCGTTGTGTAAAGTGCATTCAAACTAAAGAATTCGTATAACTCAGTGGTGACTAGTGAGTTTAGAAATAAACAATTACGAGTTGTTTTTTCAACAAAGACTGTAAGTTTCTGCTACTTTTATTTTACACTAGAACCTGTTGTGTTATACAGCCAATTTGTAGGGTTATGTATCTGAAGTAAAACATTCCTAATTTTCACTAAATATTATAATTACTTTCATATTTTTATATCTAAAATCACGATTTAAAGTTGTTTAATGTATAGACTTTGAATTACTTTATATAATGAATAATAAATTAACCTGCAAACGCCTCTCCCGTCATGAACACAGTCAACTAGTATACATTTTAACAATTTTTAGATTGTTAAATACAAAAATATTTTTAGAAATATGATGTTTAGAAATTCAAAATTGTACAATAATGATTTTTTATATTGTTTACAATGTATTTATATAATATTTAATTGTAAAGTCACCCAAATATAAAAAAGAAAAACGTTTAAATTTTAAACGATTATGTGCGGAATGAAACTCCGCAAGCGCCCTCACCCGTTTGAAATTCTATGCGCCTTCTCAAAGGTTAAACATTTTTGTTTAAATAATTTGTTTAATTCCTAGCAATTAAAACACAACTCGTACAATAAAGTAACATTTTACGTTTTTAACGACTGCTTTTAGCCTACTATTACCATAACATTTGAATAAAAACATTAGGTTTTTTCAGCTTAATTAATCGAGTTTACAAGCCGCTTGTTACATTTATAGTTACCCTTGCGAGTTGAATATTTAATCCCTTATCAATGTTTGTATCGTGGGAATTATTATAAACGCTATAAATTAATAGTAACACTTGAGACTGCCGCGATAGTAAACGTGACGCTGAGTACGAAACATATAATCTACAAGTGTGTGAGGTTAACCGTGTCCTTGACCTAGAGACCCCTAGGGTGGACTGGACTGCAGTACTGGGTCAAAACCCAACACTTCAGGAAACATCCGTGTCGTGTTTAAAGTGTAAACAATATGATTTATTACGGTTAACCACATGTTTACGCTAGTTGTATTAAAGTTCTTACTAGTGTTGGGCCAGTGTTTCAGAGTTTAGTTTTACGTGGTTTGTATAGTATAATACATAAAAGTAACTCGGTTTATTTTACAAAATGGAAAATAGAGCAATTAAAACTAAATTGAAATAAACACTTAACAGTCAAGAAAGCGAAATTATTTCAAATGTTGAAGATTTTATGATTAGTGAATCAAAGTATTATTGTAAACATAAAACATTTTCAATGACGTTAAAACAATGTGATAAACCCACAGCTCAAGGTGTATCTGGTGTATCTGTAAACACATTAACAACATTAGGAAAGGAAAAAAAGCACTGCTGTCATCAGAAGGTGAACGTTCTTTTCAAAAACCAACGAAAAAAGAAGGAAATGCGCAATGACAGTCATCGACGATTTCCATGCATCGGTATTTAGGACTGTCCATGCATTCTATAAGACAGAAAAGGATAAAACATAAAAAGTCAAGCAATAAAATTAATTTAACTACAAATCGCAAAACTCCTTACTCAGCAGAGTTATCTATTTTACGTTGTACGATAACTTGACGATATGTTAGCAGTACCACGCACTGAGGAAGGCGACATCGACGCCGAAACTAGTCTGTTGTGAAATAGTGTGTATGCTTATTAAAAACTAAGTTTTGGTGAGATTTTGAGTCAACTATTTTGACTTTTACCTATGTGAATAGTTCTCACTAGCTAAATGATTATTCATTAACTAAATGATAATACTGTAATAGTTTGATGTAGACATGATATTTAAATGTGTTGCTCTCCTGCAAAGAAAGAGACGCGATTACGTAAGAGGCGATATATGTATTGTATAATATTTTTAGTTAGGCTAGTAGTCAAGTGCTAGAGCAGAACGAGGGACCACCGTTAAACCCCACGCATTGTACTTATTTTGCCCCAATACCTAACCAACTAATAATTAAAAAAAATAAGTAAATATCTGCTTAGTTTACCAAACAAAAATTTTATTTTTATTACCTTCTATTAAATTATTACAATTAATATAAATATGTATTGACAAAACACAGAATCAAAATATTAAATGGTAAAATGAAAAACGAAATTAGTTATTAAAATTAATTAATTATTTAATATTTGAAAAAACTGTATTAACATCAAGTGTCATCCATTACAAGTTGAATGTATTTAAGCTTGAGTGGATGAATAAAAAATATTTCTAATTAACGATTTGAAGATATATATATATATATATATATATAATATTATTTATAATATATATATATATATATATATATATATATATATATATATATATATCGCAATATGTATTCTTGTGTATTAATAAAGAACTAAGTCAAAATACAAATACAAGCATTATAATTGAATTTACAATTGCGGTGATAGTGGTGATAGGTATAGCAATGACGTGAAAAAATACTTATAAACAATCTTAAAAGCGGTTGTATATCAAATGTAAAAATTTGACTTCAATCTCTGCAGACTCTTTAGTGTTTAGAGCGTACACAAACCAACATAACATTGTTATATATGAAGATTAGGGTCTTTTCTATTATACGATCGCATGGCTCAAAATATTTTCTATGGAAATTAGAACACTAATTATTGCCACATATTGCTTTGTACATAAAATAAATATCTAATAAACCAGTTAAGACCATATAAATAAAGCAGCAAGTTTCCTTATCTTATCAGTTACTGCGAGACGTTCACCGTACTTTGACCAACAAACAGTGTCCTGTTAGCGCTTCAGTATTGATCATGTCACTGATATGTTTAGTTCGAGTATGGAACCAGTAGAAACTTAATCGACTCTTGCTTGTGTGAGTTTCTTTTGAAATATAACCAAGGAAATGATTTCTTCGAACAAATTATCGAGGATATGGTAAAAATGCTGAAGCTCGGCGCTATAGGTTATTTTTGGAAATTTTGAAAAACTACCAAATTCGACGATATCCACGAGAAATTAATTTTTTTTTACCTTGGACAGTTATTTTTTTTCAATTTAAAGTAGGGTAAAAATATTGCGCGGAGGTAGAAATTGTGAATAAGCGCGGAGTGATACAAATGTATCGTGACGTCACGCTAACTCTACATACATACATGCCTTGTGTTGTGAGTCAGAGAAAAACTATTTTAACACATTGTTATGCTTTTGGCGTAATTATTGGGAATTAGTAACTCGTAAAATCACCAGACTTGCTGTTTATTCCCACACAATTATGAACATCACCGTTAAATAACTGTTTGCACCACACACCTTATACATTTATTACAATTCCCAATTCATTTATTATAATCGCGCAGAAACCAATTTCTTGCGATAGTAAGACAGAAAACTACTTACTAGGACTAAACAAACACTTAAAGACACTATATCAGGCACAAGACTGAAAATATTTCATTAAAAATCTTCACACACCTCATTCCAACAGTGGCCTACAGACATAAGGTTTTGCCGCTAAATTAAGGTAGTGTAGCCAACCTTCTAAAGTAAATTATTATGTACGAAACATATGACCGGACACAGAGCATTTGTTGTACGACACTTGATATTTTTTGCATTATGATACTTATAATTGTACATATAATTACGCCAACAATTAAATATAGACGGACTTTTCTCTTAAGTTTGTATTACACAACTACCTTCAAAATTAAAAAACATATACAGTAATTATTGAAAACATAATACTCCATATTGTTGAAATAAGTTGATGAAAGAATAATAGTACTTTATATGTTTAAAAAATGTTGACAAACTATGTTATTTCGTCATAATATCTGCTGGAAAGAAGTTACAAATATACGGACTTTTAACTTCTATTAGTATGAAAAACTACCATTGAGATTGAAAACCTAATCATTGAATATATTCTTGAATTTTGTAGTCCATTACGTTCGGTGAATTTTAATTAATCACAATAGTTTATGCATATCCAAACTTTAAATTTAGTAAATTTATTTTGTAAATAAGTTGTAACAAATTTACAAAATTTAAAGTTTGGATACAAGTGCTACTATAGGCAAGTATATAAATATTTATAATTGTTTAGTATAATTTATTATTAAAGTTCGGATAGTTATAAACTATTGTTGAAGTGATTAATAAAAAATTAGTTACTTAATTAGTATAAATAATAATTTTTACATTAAATAAGATTCGCCGAACGTAATGAACTACATATTTAAAGTTATTATCCTATGGATTGGTTCCATAGAAGATGCAAATATCTACAAATTTGAAGGCAGGTGTTCAAATCACTTGTATTCAAATCGTTGTAAATGTCTGACCAATATCTGTTGAACGTTTTAATAATTAGTATGAACAAAATTATACATATTATTAACGTGAAAAGTGCAACATATTTAATACAGAGTTTCGGCATGGACTGTACACAGCAATTGTAGCCATTGTGCTGGTTTTAGTCCTTGCTCTCGATTGCCTTTTGTTCCCGCTTTCTCGGAACAAGTACGCAAGGAGTAGTTTGTTGTTTGAATTCATTTGGAGTTTTTGAAGTGCTTTATTTTTTTATAGTTTTATTATTTTCTATAAAGAGTTTAGTTAGAACCTGTTGAAGTGTTTAAAATTAAATAATCTTAGATTATGAAAGAATTAATAATTTTTTCAGAACATATTTTAAAAAGCATACATTTTAAATAGTCGTATTGTAGTTTATGAATTACATTTATAGATGTTTTGGTTAAGGACACCGCTACAGATTAGGTTCCTTCTTTGATCCGTATTAAGAATTATGTCTTCATTAAATACATAGCAATCATACGTTTCACAATAGAAGAATTAATTATCCCAGTTTGAGACGCGTATACTCTACTATTTAACGGTTTACCGTTGCAGCTTCGCCTCTGTAGGTGTGGCTGAGTTGATGTGTACAAGTGTGTTATCTTTTAGACAGTCAATAAATAGCTCCATAGCAGTAATGATGCTCGCCAATTTTACTATTAGTCAATAGACCTCAACCACATCCTTCGAAATAAACTACTAGCAGTGTACTTTCAATTAAACTTTAACAAATATCCTTTAAGACTCAAAGGAATTTACCTTAACTTGATGACTTATTAACATTCGGTAAGTAGTTGATATTTTTATTCCACGTAAATTCGTTTTTTTTATTGGTATTATTTTAAATTATTATATATTAATAATGTTTATAAATAATCTGGGTTATAATAATATTTCGGTTGGAAAAGATATGTGGCATACCAATATTTTTAAAGTAATTTTTCATGTGTAAAATTGGTACTCATGGCATTATGAATAGTTTGCTGTGAACGTTTTTCAAAAACATTTTAATTCCTTACTATTATAAAATAGAGACAGTAGAAAATATACAATTTTAAGCTTGTACTCAACACCCAATTACATTATAATTCACATAAATCATGACCTAAACTAAAAAGAAACATCTATAACCCCAATCCTATCTCATCTAAATAAGTAGTCTATTATGATTGAAATTGACAATAGTAAATATATACAAGAACAGGCTTTCTCATTGAACAAAAAAATAATATAGGCTTATAAAGGTAAGTGTGACTAATATATTTTTGTGTAGAGCTAGCAACCCTAGCTAAAGAAGGAATAAAATAAACAATTGGTTTTTTTTTTATTGAGATAAATGAATATTGATATAACTTAAAATGTTATGACAGTTTTTATTCAAATATAATTAATTTTCTTTCCATTCTGCAAGACATGGGAAGCAACCACAAATTTCAAATTATATAAAGTTTTCAAAATACCAAATGTAACAAATATGTTTCAGCAATAACTTTTTCAATATTCAACAATGGGGATAGGTTGTAACTTATGTTAAAAATTTTGTAAAATGATAGTGTAAAGAGAAAAGTGGTTATAAAATTACAAAATTCACTCAAAAACCTAATTACAATTTATGTTTACATTAAATGTGGGTTATAACAAGGGTGTTGAGTTATATTTTTTTCTTGTTTAGATTGTAAAGTGAAAAGTAAATATAGCCTATTCATAAATTATCTTTTGGTTGGCTAAGCAAATTCACATTTTAAAATATTTTGTTTGCAGTAGAGTCGCTTTTATAATCCTTGAAATTCCAAAAAAAAAAAAATTTTAACGCAAATTTTAATTTTTTGAACAATTTTTTTTGTCAACGCCATTGTAAAATTGTCTTTTCCTTGGCTAAACAAATTAATATTTAAAATACTTTGGTATTCTATAAAATAGCTTTATTAATCCTTGGCATTCGGAATGAAATGGAAGTTTTAAATATTTCCCTGGCTCCAATAACAAAAACAGAATTCACCCTACAAGATAATACACTTTTATAAATACCATAAATAATGCTGACAACGTATGGCTCTGATGCTTAAGTTACTGCGACGTGATGTTTACAAGACCCCCCCCCCCCCCACGTTTGTGTTGTGATATATCGATACGTTACATTAATTTCGATTTTCACATTACTTTTTGGTATATCACTAGTATTTATGTAATAATTCTACTTTTTTTACAATATAAAATATTCCTATAATTTTTTTTATAATTCATTAATTTTATAACATTAATACTTCAAAGTTACAGTGTTTTACTGTAATTGTAATAGAAGTATTCTGTATTAAGGTTTTTTTCATCAACTTAATTCAACAATATGAAGTATTATGTTTTCAATAATCGCTGTTTAGTGTTTTCAATTTTGAAGGTAGTTTTTAAATACAAACTGAAAATAAAAGTCCGTCTATTTTTAATTGTTGGTGTAATTATATGTACAATAGTAAGTATCATAGTGCGAAAAGTATTAAGTGTGTGACTTCTCGTATTTTCTTGAATTTTGTAGTACATTTCGTTCGGTGAATCCTGTTTAATCACTTAAACATTAGTTTATGACTCTCAACTTAAAATTTAGTATATTTAAGTACGTATTTATTTTTAACGTTACTTCCATGTTTATAATTTACAAAATTAAACTGTGTTTTAAGATAAGTAGGCCTACTCATTGTTCATGTTTTGATGTTAATGGTAGTTGTGCATAATTAATTAAAAATAATTTTTTTTATTTCCGTCTGTTTCTTAATTAATAGTAAATTATATATTCTCTACTGTTACAGTATATATTAATTTAATCACTTAATTACAAGTTTACCAACAAGTGTTCTGTGACTACTCATATGTTTTGTACATAATATTTTACTTTAGAAGGTTGACTACACTACCTTAATTTAGCGGCAGAATGTTATTTCTGTAGGCTACTGTTGGAGTGAGGTGTGTGATAGTTTTTAATGAAATATTTTCAGTTTAGTGTCTTTAAGTGTTTGTTTCGTCCTAGGAAGTAGTTTTCTGGCAATTGGTTTGTGCGCGATTTTAATGTAATAAATGTATAAGGTGTGTGAACAAAAGGTATGTATGTATAGTTAGCGTGATGTATAATCAATCAAATGAACGAGCCTACGATATTTTGGGAGTTGTTCAAAACCACAAAATAGGAAGATGTCCAGAAATTTTATAATTTTATTTGCCTACTCTGAGCAACAACAAAAGGTGTGTATGGTACGTCAGTACAGTTGTGACGTCACGATACATTTGTATCACTCCGTGGGTTATTTACAAATTCTACCTTCGCGCAATATTTTTTACCCTACTTTAAATTGAAAAAAATTGACTTTCCAAGGTAAAAAAAAAAATTCTCGTGGATATCGTCCAATTTGGTGGTTTTGAACAAATTCCCAAAATATCGTATGGTGCCGAGCTACTGCACTTCAACCATACATTTGTTTGCTAAATGTTCTTTGTTTATGTATTTTTAGAAATAAAGTATATTACTATTTTTGGTAAAAATATTATTATTTTATTATTGGTTCAACATTATCGCAGCCTCCTGCTCTTAGTTCCCAGTCTCAGCTAAGCACATCACCCGAAATACGAGTGTATGCCACACGAGACAATCTTGGAGTATATTTGTGCTGCAGTGCACGAATATATCAAGAAGTGTCAATAACGGAGTTTGAAATTGTTGAAAAATTAACAATTACTAAATGGTATAATTTCTGCTGTGTCAGAAACATATTGCCGCTTACGTTCGATGTAAAATCATTCTGATACAAACTATAAAAACACAGCTTCAACATTTACAGGAATCCCACAACGACAGACACACTTATCCACAACACCTCAAACCACCCTATCCAACACAAACACGCTACCTTTAGATCCACGCTCCATAGACTTAAAGAAGATTCAATGACCAAAGAAAACATAAACAAAGAACTAGACACAATTAAATATTTAGCATACACAAATGGATACATCTCCACAATAATAAACAAACTATCACACATTATACAAAAAAACACAAAAATTAGCACTACAGAGAATAAAAACAAATATATCACAACAGCATACATAAACAAAACATAAGAAAGTCCATACACAAAAAAAATACAGTATGCAAAATAGCATACAAAACCAACAATAAACTACAATACAAAATACAACACGACACCAATAACAAAGATAAAATTCAAGCACCAGGCATATACAAATTAAACTGCAACGAATGCAACAAGACCTACATTGGGTAAACAGGTCGCAGCTTTAAACAAAGAGACCAGGAACAGAAACAGAACACCAACTCAGCATTTTACAATCCCATAAAAGAAACAGGACACAAATACACAGACATTTACCATAAATCTTACAATATTATGCATCATAAAAACCTTACACATCAACAAAAAAGGACCACATGTCAACAACAATAGTTTATGACTATCCGAACTTATACCTAGACCCAAACCATAACCTAGAAATCCTACACATCAACAAAAAAGGATTATATCTCAACACAATAGAACAATATGAAATTTACAAACACACAAAAACACAAAGCACAAACATATTAAACGAACAAACCCAATACAAATCACTCATACTCTTTGATACTATCGAAAACCTACCTTTAATACCTTCACCGCTTAACCCAACATCTCCGAGCAGAAAACACCGATGAAGATCGCCAAGAGCGATCGAAAACCCTCTGTCTCAGTACGTTTTTACAAATTTACAAAATGTCAAGTTTAGATAGTCATTAGTTAATGTTAAAGTGAATTATTAAGGTTCATCGAACGTAATGGGCCAAAAAGTTCAAGAGTATAAAAATGTGTGACATTTCGTCAGCAAAAGGCAGAGAGTCCTTTACAAAATGTGAAACAATCTGCAGAACAGGTAAAATATTTTAGGTCTTAATTTGCATCAAAATGACTATCATTATGACTTTCATTCGGTCATTCTAAATAAGAACAGGTTTGGGAAATTTATTTCAAAAAATATTTAAACAAAAAATACATCTTTAAACAGAATAAGAAAAAATACAATTTTATTAAAACACAAAAATAACTTATTTTTCTAGAGAGGCTGCTTCAGCATCTCTTCGTCGTAGCCTTCGCCATGCCCCCTGCTTGTTCCGTCACCGGCGTCTAGTCCTGAGCTCCTTTTCCACATTATCTCTCATATTTTCTTCGTAGAGTTGGATGTCGTTAATGGCGAAATTTTTGTCCTTGATGTTCACCCCCGGAGCAAGAACAAGCTCAGTAATTTTTTGAAAAGAGGTCGAAAGCTCGTCGTCCGGGATCAGCTCAGTGCTGGTATCATCAGCTTCCTCAAGTCCCAGAAGAAATACGTTTTCTTCAGCTCCTATACAAGGGCCGGCTTAGTCTTGGGTCGACGGCGGCGACGCCAAACTCTCTCCCAGCCGGTAGCCACAGCAACGGGGTCCTCCCTGTACTCGCTGTTCCGGTACTTCCTCTTAGGAGGGGGAGCAGTTTTCCTGGATATCACAGTATCTAGCATCATTACATAATTTTTACAGCCAGTTTTTGAAGACGGCTTCCTCAACCATATTAGATTTATTAGGCCTATATGTTTATTTTTCTCAACAAAATAGGCCTAATCATAAATAGAATTGAAGATATGAGAGCAAGGAGGGATACTGTTGAAGATTGAATAAAAGAATAGCTTTAATTCAATTAAACCTGATTTGAAAAAATGTCCATATGTTTTTAAAATATCTCGAAAGTAACACCACAATCAAAGTCAAATCTTTTTTATCAAACAACCTTGCGTATCATATACGACGGGTTTAAATAAATCATTGAACCTGTTCATAACTACTACAAGAAAAATATAACTAACGTAGTTATAGAGATTGCAGAAAAATAGATCTTTACTCAAGCAAAATTGTATCTGTAACAACTGCTGGCTCACCTGCTGTGGTGGGTAAACAAAATGGAATTATCATATTGCTTACAAGAACGGTTTTCACCGTGTTGTATGACTACACTGCATTATACATCGGGAAAAACTAATGCCTATCCTATTTACAGAGACGAAGAAATTTAATTCTTTTTTATCTTTGCACAACTTTAACTGCTCTCTGGTTTTATTGACAGAGAACCTTCTATGATACATGTATCCTAAGGTAAGTACTTTGCCCTTATGTTTGTACTTATGTTTAGCGCTTATGCAAAATGTGATTACCTATATTGCTAAGAGACCAAATCCGTGCTAGTGCACATTTTACTCCTTGAATAACATTATACCCTTTTTGAGAACATTCTTACAGAAAAAAAACAGTTCTTTGGTTATACTGTAGGCCTATTTGGCATTCGTAAATATAAAAGTGTTTTTATTAAAATTTTTTATTTTATACTCGAAAAGAGTAATTTGGGCTTGTCTGTATATGAAATGCGCAAAATCCTTCGTCGTTTTTTTTACCGTCGCCGTTGTATCAGTAGTAACGCGTAGGTTGGTATTGCTCCATGCACATTGAGCGGTAAAATGGACGATCGTCCATTTAACGTCGTCAGTAGAAATTCAGCCTCTCACTGCCACTACAGTAGTCGGATTTTTTACCATCGCTCCCGAAGTAGTGGCGTAATGTGCGCTTACACACTCGTCGTCCACTCTGCCGTCGACAGTATGTGTGGGTGAGATTTTAAAATGGCTGAAGTAGTTGTATTTGACAATGAATTATTGATTCATTTAGTACAAGACAGGTCTGTTCTCTGGGAAAAACCTTAGATATTTTTAAAGATACGTACAACACAAGGTATGCGTGCCATGAAGTTTGTCTTCAACTTAGGAGTGATTTTGTTAACCTGGAAGACAGCAAAAAAAAATGACTTTGGTAAGTACAAATATTTTCGTCCATTTATTTTATATTGCTGGTAAAGTGATCTGAGCAGTATTCAGTTTATTTATGTTGTAGACCACTTGTTTTACAAGTTGATTATTATATATTTATACTCGTAGATTATTTATTTAATAAATAGTTTTCATCAGGTGATAAATATATTAATTTATTTAAATTTTGATAAATCTCAATACAAATAATTCAATACAACGATATTAATAAGTTATGTATTTTTAATCTAATTTTTAAAAGGAAAACATTTTTAGGCCCGTCTTATACTTTTTAAAGAATTAATTTGAATTGAATTTGTTAAAAAACATCAGTTAACATGTAATAAACCTTTTTTGTTATCCACAGAATTCTATTATTATCTGCAATAAACCTACTGTAGTTATTAATAAAATAATGGTACTATTGAGTGATCTAAACTTTAATGTTAAATTTTCTTAGCAAGAAATGTTTAATGTTGAAGATAGAATTAAAACTAGACTCTTGAAATTTGTCATTAAGGTTGTTTTTCTATTTTAATAATTTCAAAGAATGATATCAAGATTGATTTGTAAAAATTCTAAAATATTTATAGGCTAAGCGTTATATATATACTATACCAAGATATGTACACCGAGATGTGTATATAGCATATATAAAAAAAATATTTGGTGTAAGGTGTAAGTATATATCAGGGCTTTATTAAAAATTTATGTCAATTACTAATTAACAAATTAATTACCTTACTTACCCAGGGCTCTATCTAGTTCTCCGTTTCCAGCCAGGCATAATAATGTCTTTCTGTAAACGATCTTCCGATATCATTGGAAGGTAGAACTAGGTTACTTGAAATGAAAATATAAAGTTTTAAATTACACAGTTATACAATTTATTAATCAATGGCCAATTACAATAGAACAAAAGACAGCAATGTGTCGAGTAATTTAATTTTAATTACTGCTAGTTATTCCATACATTTGAATTACTTATTGAACTTTAAAATTTATATATATCGACAAGATAGTAACTTAATATTTTCAATTGAATTTTTAGAAATGAATATTCGAAGGACAATTTCTACCGTTCATGTGTTAACCGTTTATCATTTAAAATTCAACTTAGTAACATTAAAATACATTTTCTTTGTTATTATCTAAAACGTACCTTGTTGTGCACTAATAAAACACTTTAAAACATATTAAAGATTGCCCATGGCTTTTGGAATCACTAAACACTTAACACATCGCTCTTGCAAATCCGCGCACTTAAACAAAATTATATAAACATTTACTCGTTTGAAAAAACATAAATTATCGCTTCTGACTTCTTCTTTTGTTGCGTTAATAAAATTCGGTACCGGCCTTGACATCTTAAATTTTGAATACTGGAAGCTTACAAATTTCTAAATTATGTCCGAAAGTGCCATACGTCCATCTCGTTCAAAGACTTTTGGAGAAGTGGGCCTTCTGAAGGGGCAAGCTACCGGAACAATCCCACCCTCGATTATTATTTCGAATTTTTCGATTAGTGCATTGGATCTGGCGATATCAGACCATGCTTGCGTCACATGGGGTGATGTGGTAATTGGGCTAAGTTACTACTCGTACGATATTTTACATTTTTACCCGCTAGGGGCGCTACGAAACTTACCCTAGAATTACAATCGTACAAAGAGAACAAAAATTTTCTTTTATATTCGGACGATATAATTATTAAATAAAAATCAAACATATAAATGAATTTATATGTAACACCTTATTTTTAAGAGTGTTACAATATATATATATATATATATATATATATATATATATATATACACTGTGAGTGATCGAATCAAGAGTGATTCGACATAGGTCAAGTGGCCGAAAGATGCCTCATCTCACAAGGTAAAATTATTGCACTGTGGTGGATAATAGTATTTACAATAGTAATATATTAACTTCATAAAGTCAGTGCAACGGAAAAATAATGGACAACGTAAATATCAATATCAATATATATATATATATATATATATATATATATATATATATATATATATATATATAATTTAATTTAATTTCATTGAGATTAGGTAACTTAAAATATTAAATTTCATCTATTTAATTTGATAACATCCTTTGTTTAGCAGACGCAAAGAAGTTGACACTTCTTTTGGTAAAAAAAAACCGATTGTATTTTAACGCCTAATGTGTAAACGTGGCATTATGTTAGAGCAACGACGGTAAATAAAACTATTAGTAGAAAAACGCTAAGTGTGTTTCCGCCCATACATTATCCCTGTGATAAATCCGTAAACGTATGACGATCGTCGGTATCAGAAGTGCCTTGGAAGCAGAAACCGGGCCAACGCATGCCAGAAACTAACATTAGGTAGGCCTATGGCTGGATCGATAAACTTGACAAAACAAAAGCCTTTCTTATTTACAATGCATAACTAACATCGAGTTATTATGTTAGTGGCAGCCAAACTATCTACAACTTGTTCAAGCGTTCTAAATATGCTTACGAAAATATGACTTCATTTTCTGTTTACAATAAACATATAAATTAAGGAATATAAATTGTAACAGTTCTTTTTTAAATCGTAGATGTTTTTTCAATTTGCGTTTATTTAATACTTAACTTGCAAATGTGAGAAATTTATTTATTCAATTGTTATTTTAATTAATAGGATTCGGTTTTGGGCGCCACTTATCACTGATAAGAATGGTATGAGTTTTTATAATATTGATTCTCTGGATTGCAATGAAATAACACACAAATTACAGGTTCTTAATATAATTTATTTATATAGGATAATGACAGATCAAAGTCTGAAATTCCTTTTCAAGAGCTCATTTTGAATTAAACATTTATACAACATAATTTACTATTTATAAAATACTTAACATTATACAAAACATGTTTTATATAATGTTAAATATTTAATAAATACTGTAGTAAGTTATCTTGTATAATTGATTAATTAAAAATGATCTCTTGAAAAGAATTTCGTAAAGAAATTCGAAACGTTGAGTGTTTTAAAAAAAGCAAAATTGTCTGTGATTTGTAGTTAGCCTATATAAAAAATTAATAGTTATTAACAGACATTAAATAAAATTAATATAATTTATATTTGTTGATTCCCTCTTCACGTAAGCTACTAGTTTTCACTAAATACTTGTAAATATTTATATACATCAATATTTACAAGTATTTAATATAATTTAATTAAGTTATATCAGATAAAATTACAATATTATTTACATGAGGATTTCTTACTTTATTTTAATTTTGGCTAATTAAATAATAGTAACTTTCAAGAGATTCTTAACCTTATTCTATTGTTTACCTTAATTTACAAAGAAATTTGTATTACTCTCAGGGTCACTGTGTAAGGTTCGTGTGAAATTGGAGAAATGTGAGGTTAAAGTCTATATTTTATAATTCTGAATTACTGAATATTTCTTTGATTAATTAATAAATTGAATAGTAATGAAATAACAAATTATTCAACATTGAAAAATTTGTGATTGGCAGATCAACAAGAAAGTTTAGAGTTCCAGAGTTATTGATAGTGTTTGATACAGTTGAAGGTCAGCTGTTCCTAGCTCGTGTACGTGAAGCACCGTCCGTTCGTTGAGTCACTACTGGTCTATAACCAAAATCACTTCTCGACGATTTATTTTATTTTATTAACAAGTAGGTTGCTACTTAACAATCAACTTCAGACGATTTACTTAATATTCAATTTGTCAATTAATTCGATGTACTGAATACCTTCTAACTTTGCTATCAACGCATAGGTTGCTACTTAGCATTTGACTTTCGACGATTTACGTAGCATAATTATACGAACTGGAAGTAATTTGACATCTACTCTCATCGAACGTTCCTGGAAGACTCCCTGTTTCGTTTTTTCTAACCACGAACGTTTTGAACTTGTGGTGTGTGTGTGTGTGTGTGTGTGTGTGTGTGTGTGTGTGTGTATGTTTGTGTGTGTGTGTGTGTGTGTGTGTGTGTGTGTGTGTGTGGTGTGTGTGTGTGTGTGTGTGTGTGTGTGTGTGTGTGTGTGTGTGAGTGTGTGTGTGTGTGTGTATGTGTTTGTTTGTGTGTGTGTGTGTGTGAGTGTGTGCGCATGTGTGTGTGTGTGTGTCGTTTCTTGTGTGTGTGTGTGTGGGTGTGTGTGTTTCTGTGTGTGTGTTTGTGTTGTGTGTGTGTGTGTGTGTGTGTGTGTGTTTGTGTGTGTGTGTGTGTGTGTGTGTGTGTTGCAACGTCCCCCCCGCTTCGATCTTGTTTGCACATATATATTTACATTTATTTATTATATATAAATATTAAATATTTATTATATATATCTGCTGCTCACACAGTTTTGTGTACCGTGTTAAGATCCCTAATTTTTGTCTTGTGTTCCCGCGTAATTGGCCACGCTGACTTCTACCTTAACGTTTGTATGACCTCCGTTAAGATGGTTGACAAGTTTGTTAGGTCTGTATATAGTCACACATGTCAGTAAAGTAGTCAGCTGGAAAGAAACAACATTTATATGAACACACAAAATTTTCAAAAAATCTTACCACTTCATGAGATCTGCAGGCACAGCAAGGGAATATGCAAAATATGATCATGTTTGAGATACCTTTTTTAAAAGGCTCCTGTGTTCTTTAAACATAATCTGCCAGTAGACATTATCTCTGGGCTTCAATACAAAAAACCAACTAACTTTTAGAATAGCTCAATAAAATTGTTCACAGGAGAGAACTCGTTTGAAGAAACATTAGGTTCTTAATTTTATATATTTATTAATTAATGAAATTTAATTATCACTGTACTTTGATTTTATAATCATTATTTATCAGTTGGAAAAAACTAAAAGTTTTTATTGGTTGTATAAACACAGGTTAAATTCAAATACTGTAAGTTTTTATAATGCATTTAATTACTTATTTTAAACTAAAATAATTATCTTTTCAAATAAAATACATTTAACTCTCTCTTTATCTCCACAAATTATTAACTAAAAGTTCTTTATTTTTCAGATATTTAAATCCTAACATATTTTTTCATATATAATTCATTAATTACATTTATACATTTTTACACAAAATTATTTCCAAATTAACTATATAATAAAAAATTTTATCTGCTCCTTTCAAGATTGAATTGGTAAATGCACATTTTAATTTAAATAATTTTAAAATTTATATGATTCAATAAATCTGGCCTTTTTGAAATTGATTGGCTTATAGCCAAAACCACTTTGTAAATTTGATCTTTATTATTCATTATTTAATCATTTTTGTTATACTAATTAACTTTACTACTTTTAAGATTTATTTAATTTTTCAACGTAGAGTTAAGTCATTGTTTAAGTTTAATTGGCAATTTGAATTAATTAAATTTAACTGACTAAATTTGACGTTAGTTTGTATATAATAGAGAAAATGACTTGCCAAGGATTTCCCTGCCGGTCCTAGAGTCCTCTGGTCTGGATTCCCTGGTCCCTGGACATCGGAAGTTGCCATCCCTGGTCAGTCGATGGAAGTCTTTCTCCATTTCCGCGTCCCGGAGGCTGAGTCTGAAGCCCTCGTCCATGGATGGAAGTAGACGGCGGAAGCGTGTTGGTTTTGTTCCATCTGGCCGATGGTGATGGTCCTAGGCGCGATCCGACATTACGGCCGTTAGCGCCTCGTATTAAAAATTTTTACAGGCTGCCTTACAGGTCCCTAAGTTACTGTATTTATTGCGGTTATGTAACCCTTCCCCCCTGCTCTAAGCTCGTCGCTATCTCCGTGCTTCTTTTCTTGTACGGATAGGTTGGACAACGTTTTAGTTTTAACCTGCATAATTTCGTTATCGTTTTTAGAATACTGAAAAATGTCTATTAATTTTAAATGGCTATAATCTTTTTGCTATTTGAGTTTTTTAAATTCTGTTTTCATTATTGTTTACTTTGGATTTTTCTGGTCATTTCAAAATGTCGATGATAGTTCTACGTGACCTAGTTCTCAAGTTAGCATTTTTCGGCACTTAGAAAATTTTCACTGCACACCCGTTTGTCAAATTTAGTTAGTTATTACAGTTTCATGTTATTATAATTTTTAATTTGTCTTCATAATAGTTATTCAAAATTTTACTGACTTCTTGACTCTTTACAACGTTTCCTTGTACCATAAATTAAAACCTTATTATTTAAATATTAAAATTGTTATTTAAAAAATAGGAAATTATTAATTTCCCAATTTGGACGGCCTTCCAGACCGTTACAGTGGGTGTGTTTGTGTAAGTATGTGTGTGTGTGTGTGTGTGTGTGTGTGTGTGTGTGTGTGTGTGTGTGTGTTTTAATTAATTATTGGAATATAGCATATGAGATACCACGTATCTTAGCCAGATAGTACTGATACTGGTAAGATACTGATAGCCAGTATTAAATTACTTAGTTATTTATTTTGTTATAGTTTAAATAGAAATGTATAAGGAAAATAATTATAGGCACTTCTGATTTGAACTTACATTATTGATAACAAGTTTCTACATAATCAGATAATTATTTTTATGCAAAAGGGTAAACAAATTATTTTAAACCTTTGCACAGAAATATTTATTACATTATGTAGAAATTTGGTATCAATAATATTAATTCAAGTAAGGAGGGTCTCTTACCATTTTCTGTGAAAATGTCTATTTTTAAATTTAGATAGAAAAGGAAGTATTTAATAGATAATAGAGTAATAGTACAACGGCTTACATATGGCGTATGTATATACAAAAAACTGTTCTGAAATAAGAGACGTAATAATTAACTAATAATAATTATTTGTATTTTTATAAGTGATGTTTATCATGTGTTATTATTAATAGGGCCCCTATATTCTCGTAGGCTCCCCCTATATTTACCGCCCCCAGGCCTCATTTATCAAGACACGCTACTGGTGGCTAACACTGTTGCAACGGACGCAGGTTATCTAAATTATGCAGCAGTTGCGAATGAGATCTAGGATAAGGAAGGGGATTGACAGATCTTGCTGTTATTCATGTTCATAGCGATATTAGAGTGAACATTGGTTATGTCTCAGATATTACAAATTGCCAAATCATAACAGAGAAAATTTGATTTCGTTTTGGAAAGTAAATTGTGTTGTTTAGTTAAATAATTGTTAGCTTATTTTTTTTGTAACATATTTGTTATGCCCTGCGACATTTGTGCCCAGTGATATTTGTGCCCTGTGACATTTGTGCCCTGCGACATTTGTGCCCAGTGACATTTGTGCCCTGCGACATTTGTGCCCAGCGACTTTTGGGTCCAATGACATTCGGGTTTTGCGGCATTTGTGGCCAGCGACATTTAGGTCCAACGACTCTTGGGCCCAGCGACATTTGCACCACCTTAATGCATTTGGAGGATTTGAAAAACAACCTTCGGAGGCCTAATCCTTGAATTAAACAATTGATTAGTTGTTTCAAAACTGAAGCAGAACATGCAGCCTGCGCATACATGAGGATACAATTAAACCATGAAGGGAAGAGGAGAAAATGCACAAATATGAAACTGGTCGAGAGAATTAATAAAACGATCAAGAAGTACGAAGAAACCGATGACATAAAGGATGTGTGTTTTGAACTCGGACCTAGGTACAAAAATTGGACTATGTTCAAACTGAAGACTGCTAAAATCTTTGACAATATTTGTAAGTACTACTAAATTTATCACAAAAAACAAAAAATTAATGACATGAAATTACAAAAAAAGAAATTAACATAATATACTATGATTAAAAAGTTATATATATATTAAATATGGTGATATGTTTTCTTGTAATATAGTTAATAAATTAAAAATATTTCAAAAACAAGAATACTTTTAATGAATATATTTATTCAAAGCTTTTCGCCGATAAAATAGTATCAGCATCTTCAGGAAAATAATTATCTAATCTTATTAGATAGTTATTTTCCTGAAGATGCTGATACTATTTTATCGGCGAAAAGCTTTGAATAAATATATTCATTAAAAGTGTTTTTGTTTTTGAAATATTTTAAATTTATTAATTATATATATTTATAAACAACGACTCTTTTAGCTTATTTTAAACACGACTTAATGATAGAAAACTAATTCTGAAAAATGATGAGGAAACTGGTTTTCTAACACTCAACGCGTCCAAAGCCTGGCTAAAGTGATGGGAATCAAAGAAGCTATAATCATACTTAATACAGAAAATAATGTGGGTCTCCCGAACGCAGGTACCGCATATTTCGAGTAACTTTAGCGCAAGTGTCACTGGGTGCACCTGTCGTATTATAATATTTTAACATTTAATTTCAAAAGCTGTA
>JBAIZL010000005.1:4140800-4145800 GCA_036971475.1 Prosapia bicincta
CAGCAGGGTGATAGGCAGATTTTTGGTTGTTTATAAATATGTTCTCTTGTAAACAATTAAATGTTAGTATTCTGCATGAAAGGATTTAAACAACACGGCAACCGCGTAGAGCAGCGATAGAAGGGACGGTTTTAAAGAGGTGGGGACGTTGCAGAATTGGCGCCCGAACGGTAGGGGCTTTGAACAGGTTCCCTATATCAAGATTAAATAGTTAAATAATAGAAATAAATAGAAATAGTTTAAATAAGTGGAGTCAGAATGTTTTAAATAATGTAATTACATTTTAAATAATAATATAAATTGAAAGAATCCAAGAGCGTACAAATAAATATAAAATAAATAAATTTGAATAGAGATTTAGTCGAAAGAGCGGGTAGGAACCATCTGGCCTAAACCAAATCAAAAAGAAAGAAATAAGGGAATAAATAATTAATTGAATAATCAATAGTAAATCAAAATGTCTAAACCCGAGATGGAGAAATTGATGGCCTTTTTTAAGGAAGAGAAACAATTGAGAGAGAAAGAGAAGGCGGAAGAGAAACAATTGAGAGAGAAAGAGAAGGCGGAAGAGAAACGATTGAGAGAGGAAGAGAGACAATTGAGGGAGAAAGAGAAGGAGGAAGCAAAACAAAGGGAGAAGGAGAGAGATGAAAAAGAAAAACGATTGAGAGAGGAAGCAGAACAAAGGGAGAAGGAGAGAGATGAAAAAGAAAAACGATTGAGAGAGGAAGCAGAACAAAGGGCGAAGGAGAGAGAAGACAAAGAAAAACAATGGAGAGAGGAAGAGACACAATTGAGAGAGAAAGAGAAGGAGGTAGAAAAACGATGGAGAGAGGAAGAGAAACAGTTGAGAGAGAAAGAGAAGGCGGAAGAGAAACGATTGAGAGAGGAAGAGAGACAACTGAGAGAGAAGGAAAAAGCCGAAGAGAAAATGGAAAGACAACGGTTATGGGAGGCTTTCCAGTTAAAATTCGATGACTACTAAAAAGAAAATGAGAATAAGACAAGTCACATATATGAAAAGTTAAGCGAACATGAGACAGAAATAGAGAGACTAAAAACTAAAACGGAAACAAAAACGGCTAAATTAAACGAAAAGGTACAGAATATCTAAGAGGACATTAAAACGGTAAAGCAACAAGTTGCAAAAGTAAAGCAAACAGCTGGAGCAGGAATAGTAACACAAGTTTGCTTACCAAGGGTAATAGACAGGAACGGGGAGGCTACGTACCGTAGAATTGAGTTCTGGGGGAATGACAAAGAAGATCCAATGACATTCCTAGGGGAAATAGAAGACCTATTTTCCGAGATAGACAATACTATGGACGAAACTGCAAAATTAAGGATAGTAGAGAGATATTTGAAAGGTGCATCGGATGCATGGTGGAAAGCCATCAAGTATAACACAGAAACTTATTCGGAATTCAGGCATGAATTCACGGAGCATTTCTGGAGTTATCGCCAGCAGGATCGGATACGCAGACAAATAAATCAAGGGCGCTACCATAATAATGGACCATACTCTATGGCAGAGTATTTTATTATGATGGTAAACAGGGCGAAAAACTTAGACCCGATAATCCCAGAGAACCATCTAATTTTCATGTTAATGAAACATTTTGGGAGTAACGTTCAGCTAGCTAGTGTGGGGAACCCCACAAGTAATATCAAACAAGCGATAGTTTTCCTACAACAGCTAGATAGTGTTACTGACAACGGAAATGGTAATGGGATCGCTCAAAGAAGTCAACAGAGGCAGGTTGCTCCAAACCAACAACCTAACCCTAACCTAAGGTCCCATGGTGATACCGCAAAATACCAAGATACCAAGTATCCTAAAAACCCTCATCCTAAATCGCCTATCCCCGGACCAAGCGACCACAAGCCAAAAAACTAAATATGAGGATCTCTGGCAACAATCAGGGAGATAAGTTAACCAGGTTAGAGATCCGAAGCAAAAAGAAGTCAAAAATAATTCAGAGCGAGAGACCGAAGGAAAAGCCGGTTTACCGTCATAATAAGATCAGCCTAGGCGGTTTTTCCATGTCTATAAGGGACGATTTGTTAGAGGAAAGAATTGACTCGGTTATAAAACTGGAGAATATAGACCAGTATCCAGTGATAGAGTGCGAAATTAAAGACCATAAGTTAATTGCACAAGTTGATACAGGTGCCCAAATGTCTGTGATTAAAACAGAAAAATACATAGCCCTAAAACAAAACGGGAATTTATTCTATGAGCTACCTATAGCTAACGTAGCGATAGTCACAGCATTAGGGTCAACCTGTAAACGAGTCAAATTACAAACGATGCTACCTCTAACATTAAACGGACACACAAAGGAATTTGTTTTCTTGATTGTGGACAATCTACGGGTTGACCTCATCTTGGGAGCAAATACTTTGTGTGCGTTAAAAGCCCGGATAAACATGGAGAGATCGTTTATGACGTATGAGATTGATGGATATCTGCTGCACCAGGAGTTTCTTGTATCGAATAATAATAAAAATGATATAAGACAAGAGATAGGATGTAATAAAATTAATAAAATAATAAACAAAAATATTAACAAAGATGTAATATGTTCCGACGTTACAAGCGGGGAACAGGAAATAAATATAATAGGTTCGCCTATTATAGGCGGGTCAATTAACGACGGCAAATTAACACCTGTAGAGCCGACATTGGAGGGCCCGATAGTGAATAGCGAGCAGACGGGGCTGTTCACGGGCAAGGATCAGGAAGATGGGTGCTTGTGCGAGTTAGGTGATGACGAAATAAATTGTAAACAAACACTAAACAAAAATATAACTAAAAATGTAATATGTTCCACCGATACAAGCGGGGAACAAAAAATAAAATTAAAACAATTGTCAACGAATAAAGTTAAGAACGAGTTTACCAAAAATTTAAATAACAAGTTGTGCGAAAATCCAAGGGAGAGTGAATTATTAAACTGTGAAAGAACGGAATCAAGTAAGCTAACGGGATTAAACAAAGCAAAAAATGGGTTAACCAAACCTACAACAAACAAATTAAATAATGACGAGGGAGGATTCAACGAATTAAATAAAAATGGATACAAGCCGAAACAAATAAAATTCCAACAAGTTAGGGAAAGACCTAATTGTCGGGAAACTAATCCGTTAGACTTAACAAGAATTCCAAAGCACTTTAATTCTAATCAATCTTGCTTGAAAACGAAGTCCAAATTGTTCGCTAAAAATAAATTTAGAAGTAAATCTCACCAGTATCACAATTACCAAAATAAACCAAGTAATAATAAATCAAAAACAAAATTAAAATACAGGAATTATGCACAATAGCGTAACGCAAAGCGCAAGAACGAAAACCAGAACGCGTAAAACATATCTTAAACTAAATACGATTAAGTTGGAAAATACAAATAATCATTGCATATTAAACAAACAAGAAATGTCGAAATTACAAGAATTGATAAACAGTTATTCAGACGTGTTTAATGAAAAGTTTATGAAGACTAAAAAATATTTTAAACTAAATGCTATTAAGAAAGGCATTACAAAAAATAACCGCAGTATTTTAAATAAACTAGAATTGTCTAGGTTACAACAATAACAATAAAATATTCAGATGTTTGAATGAAAGACCCAGCGAGTCGAACAAATGTAAACAAGGGCTCAAGGTTAAGGCAATCACCAGTGTTTGTAAACACGGCCACAATGAAATATCCGGCGGACGGGCGGGGAACGATTTTATAAAAACATTCCTTGCAGCTAAATAAGCCGGACGTACCAGAATAGTAGAGGGCAAAAAAGCCTAAATGTATTTAAAACAGGACAAAGTCAATAGGATGTTCTACGGAAATTCCAAAAATGTTTAACGAGAAATGTTTACGAGATAAGGAGCAAACTCAGGAACAATAACTTGATTTGTTACAATTAATCAAATCAACTGTGTTAACAATTATAAAATATCTTATAATGTATTCTGTAAAATTGTATATGATATTAAAAACATTAAAAAGGTCGTAGGACAAATAAAGGGATTCTAAGGTGTGAACTTTACACTGATCATGATCCAAGAAATACAGAAATGCCAAATTAGAATATTGCTGCAATAATAGAACCAGTACGCGAGCGATAAGCTAAATTAGGCAGGAATAAAATTGTCAGAATGATTAACAAACTGATTTAAAGTAAAAACAAGAATAAGCAGTAGTTGAATAAGGCTAAATCTAGACATTAAGATTAGCTATTTATTTGTAAAGGGACGAATGTTAAAATGTAAAACAAACTATTTAATAACTGAACCAATATCACAAAGTATTATTCAGGAAGTCTTTGTGTACTGAGCAAACATTGGCGAGCTACATTCACTGCGTAAATCAAACAAGCTGGATAAATCAAGCAACAATCAGGGAGATAGCAGGCGAATCTTAATGACTTGTACAACAAATACGCGGTCAGACCTTGCAATATAAAACAAGAAATTTGTGTGCATGAAATAGTGAGTCGTTAGATCAGACTTTCACTGGACAATATAAAACAAGAAAACTTGTGTACTGACGATCAAGGTCGCAAAAATAGAAACTTTGCATTAAAAGCAGAAGCAACAGGATTTATCAAGTGGACTTCGGTAATCTGAACACAAGCCAGTTTTATAAACTGTACAATCTAAAGATAGAGAATTTAAAAAGCAAGGTTCGTTCCGTTTTAATATGATAAGTAGAATTGTTGTCGTACTTTATTAGAATGTTTACAAGCCAGCTCATTGACCTTACCAGGTAGTCTGGAATGTGAAACCCACGTAATAGTTAGCCGATACGACAAGGAAAGGTTTATCGGAAAATAAACAAATTAAACTAGATAAACTGCACTTCCACAGCTGACACAATAATACGTAATACTTAAGATATAAAAGGAATATGTTTAAAAATAATATTGTAGAATTAGTTAGGTTTTTAATTGCAAGTAGGCTTGTTAGGAAGTCATTGTTTTTAAAGCCATAACTAGGATAA